>ML782286.1:120041-177068 GCA_009831015.1 Picea engelmannii
ATATGAGCTTCCACCTTCACATGGTTGGCCCTATTCAGTAGAGAATAACCTATTCTCTAAACTAAGAGAATCTCATTAAGGTATGTGACCACTTAATTTTTTTCTAGAGTATTTTACATAACTAAATGCATGTTCATTTTCTTATATATTAATTACTCATACAAAGAATTTGTATTTTATGATTCATGCAAGTATTGGTGATGGAAATGCATCTTATGGACACCTCTTATCAAGTTGTATGGGCTAATGGATCTAGAGAAAGAACAATGAAAAGGTAAGGGTTTTGACTTGTTTTTTAAAGTAGGCTTTATACTAGTAAAAGTTCACAATCCTCATGAAATGATACAATTGCATTTTTGGTAGACACACATCATTTTGTTTAACAAAGTATGAATCATAGACTGTGGAAAAAAACTTTTTTTGTATTCTTACATTGACCAATACAACTATAACGTATTTTTAGTACAAAATCTTAACCACACACACACACACACACATGAACCCTAAGTAAACAAATGATACAAGATAAAGGGAGAATATGTATTGATAGGAGTAAATGAAGATAATAATATGAATAATGGAGTGGAGAGTGCACTCTATCCTTGAATTGAATGATACTTGCATCCAACATGTCTCACTGTAATGTATGTTGTGATAGTTGTGTGTTCTCACTATAATGTATGTTTCTATGTCCATCATGGGATTCCTAGAGTGCCACCTATCATTCATGATCCAACACATAGTAGTCAATAATCCCATCCATTGCTAATGTGTGCAAGTACCGTATGATTAACTAATAATTTGTTTCCTTAATTGTGAGCTATCGGTCTTTACTATCACCATATTCTTCTAGTGCATGTAGATTTATATTTGAAGTTTTGAATATTAGTGAGGAATTCAAGAACTACAGCTTCCATGAAAAATATATCTACATTCAACACTTTATGAGCTATCCCAATTACATTTTTCCAATTGTGGATTTTCGAGAGGTGATTAGGTCCAACATTTTATTTGCGTTGTTTAACCACCACTTCAAAATCAAACTCCTAAAATAGTAGCAAACATCGATAGAATTAACATTCCAACATTGTGTTATTAACCAAATACTTGACCACTAAATTATCAATGGACAGCTTGAAGGACTGGTCTAGAAGATAATACTTGAAATTTTGTAGCATATATGCCATCACCAAGCCTTTGCCTTTCATGGTTGTGTAATTAATTTTTTTTCTAGAAAATTACCTCGAGTGGTGTAGCATGTGTTCCTCTAGCTATGCCAACATGTTCCCAATGAAATGGTAGTGGAATCCACAAGGACATGGAAACATCCCAATGCGATAAAATTCATGTTGGGTTCTTAGAACAGTTCAAATTATTTTGATAATAATAACTTTGATTTGTTCTACCGAGAAGGTCCAAGGTTCGAGCCCAAATATCCCTATACATTCCACTAAGTTACACTACTCTTATATATATATATATATATATCCCCTCACAATCTCTATGACTTGGAGTTTCAAGGTCTTTCAGATCATATCAATATCTTGTCCTTATCAAGATCGGTGGATGGGAACATGGGTCAACACAAACCTTATGCCTAGTAGGTTCCTAGTCCTACTATATCTTTTCATGAGTCCAAAGTTCATAATGTCGAAATTCCCACAATCATTCAAGGATATATACCAAAGTGATATCCAATTTTTATACCCTCTATTCAAACATAATGTGTTAATTTATGTATGTCCATACACTTTGTGGCATTAGTTGTGCCATTAAACACTAGTGGATCTTTAATCTCTACATGAATCGACTTAATGGAATTTGGTAATGTGCATATTTGTGTCAATTAATTCTCATACTCCCTAGGCATATGAGAATGCAAAAGTGCAACTTATGCAACTATATGCAACTTATGCAATTATATGCAAATATGAAACTATATGCAACTATATGAAAATATGCAACTTATCCAACTATATAAAACTATGCAACTATATGCAACTTTATGCAACAATGCAACTTATGCAACTATATGCAACTATATTGCAACTATATGCAACTATTTGCAACTATATGCAACTATATTGAAACAATTGTGTATGCAACTATATGCAAATATGCAACTATATGTAACTATATGCAACTATATGCAACAATGAAACTTCCCATGTTTTTTAGTGACAATATGCAACTATATGCAACTTTATGCAACAATAAAACTTATGCAACTATATGCAACTTTATGGAACAATGCAACTTATGAAACTATATGCAACTATATTGCAACTATATGCAACTGTGTTGGTACCACAAACATATATTGGAACGATAATAAATCATTTCATCAACAACCTACATCTCCCCCTCGTCTAGTTGTATACTACAATTCATTTTCCCAATATGCTAGTTGGATACTACAATTCAACTTCCCACTATGCTATGGGAAATGCATGACAATGTTGCATCTAAGTATAATAATATAAGAAATCTTTCTCCAACCACTAAGACATATTTTCATAAGCCTTTTGACAATCTAACTCTTCATTTTAAAAAATGTACATTACTAAGATGGATTTTCATAAACCTTTTGACATTTATGAGTAGATGATTTGTGGCCACCCTTCACAAGGTGTTTGTATCATCTAGTTATTTGTCAAATTTAATGTGTAGATATTGATATATATGCCAAGTTCCATGTGGTGTTTTTATTGTCTAATTTATTTGTTATTGTCAAGTTATTTGTCAAATTTAATGTGTAGATATTGGATATATGCCAAGTTCCATGTGGTGTTTTTATTGTCTAATTTATTTGTCCAATTTAATGTGTAGGTGGTTGTATAGTACATCGAGTGTACACTCTTTACCTAGCTCAAATTTCAACTATAAATCAAGAACCCTAAAGGTCATATTTTAAATATAATTTTGGTTTATTTGTAGTTTTTTTATAAAGAATTATAACTATTTTAGAGAACCCCTATATACAAAGTATTTATCCATATCCTTATTGTGGAAAATAAATTATAAAAGATCCCTCACTTCATTCATTTCCATAATCCTAACCTTATTGCTATCCCTAGTCCAAATCGTAGTTCCTATTAAACAATGCATGAGGCTAATCCCAATAATCTAGACCCCTCCTCTCATCCCACATGTTAGTGCAAGTATTATAAGGCTCCAAAGGACACTACTACAAAATTATTATTCTTATAATAATAATTCACATCCAAATCCTTGTACATAGATGAGAAATCCCTTGATGATCCTAGGGTACACCAATATTTGGACACTTATCCCCAAGAAAAAATAATCCCTATTCCAAACTCTATTGAAAAAGATCACTCATTACTCATAATGACGAATGAAATTTATTCCCCTCTCTAAGTCTCATTTTTACTCATAATTGTTAGATCAAATACCAACTTTCCACTATAATCCTTGACAATTGTAACCAAAATAATTGCATTTTCCATCAATCCTCACCCATCTCCTTATCATTAGGGCTTTGTACAATAGGACAAAACTGAACTTCTCATTAATAAACATTGTGGAGTCACCCTTGTCATAGGGATTTTTCAAGAGAATGTTGAATGTTATGTATCTCCCCTTTATTACTCTAATATACTCTTGAACATATCATATGAACAAAAATGAAATGATTTATAAGATTTCCATTAAAATACCTTAACTCTTTAAAGATAAAAAAAACTATGAACTCATATTTATTGCAATACCCTTTCTATGTAATGATGTGACCAATATATCCTACATAAATATCTTTCTCTCTTAGTTGTAACTCACATCCAACCATTTCGTATGGTTTCACTTTATCTCTTCCACACATTCCAAATGATACCTTCACATCCTTCTACCCAATAAAAAACAATGTAATTCTTTATAAGATGCTCATTGCAATACTTATCAACTCTATAAAAATGACAAAAACTATGAACTCACCTCATTTAATGCCTCTTCCTTATAATGTTAAGACCCAAAAAAAAATAATACATAAATACCTTTCTCTCTCACTTTTACATCACATCAATCGATCTCATCTCATATGGTTGCACTATCGCTCTTCCAAACTCTCTAAATAATACATTCTCATCCTTCTACCTGGATGCACTCTCACTTTTCTATTCTCATTCTAAATCCCAAACCTCCCCAATGATTTTTAACTCAATATTTGTTTTTTCTACCACACACCGATTAATAAAATACATATATGATCTATTATACCTAGTTCCATAATTTCTTTCCCTTGTCCTCTTGCTGGATACAACAATGAGGTATCCCCTTGTTCTTCTATGCCTTCTCTTTTCCTTCTCTTTCCATTAGTTGTCAAAATCAACATTTTCTAACATTAAAAAGGTCCCATGTATTAACACACTTTTATCAAGTTGAATGAAGCCTTGATCCTATTGGGAGTTTTTTTGGGCTAGCTTAGACTTCCCATTATCAACTCTAGCCACTTCTTACCTGGTAGCACCCAATATTACCTAGTTCTCCCCTTGTCTTCTTCCTCTCCTAGTGTTCCATGCTCTCCTACATCATCTTCCTCTTTTCCTAGTCCTTCAAATGCTTGGGGAAAGTATTAACTCTCCTCCTTATCTCTTCTTCCTTACACACCTTTTTCTCCATTTTTATTTCATCATAAAATCGATGGGTCCCTTCTAGGTCATTATCTCAAGAAAGAACCTACTTAAGATAACCTCTACCTAGTTAGGATCAACTATCATTTCTTTGGTCACTTTTCCAAGATGTCCCCCTTAATGGTCACATTCCATAGCTTGCAACTATGGAGCCCCTCCCAATGGTGAAATCATATATTCCATTGATCCTCTCTCCTCGACTGGTATACCATTGGTATTTAACACCTCTATGCTTGCATTGAACTTAGGTTGATGCATGTCACCTAAGGGGTAGCATCATAAAAAACTCAAGCCTATTTTCTATTGTCCCTATATTTTTATTCAATATATTAATGACAATGGTTGTTATTAGTATTTCCCTTCCTTTCTAGACATCCATAATATCATTTATGTCAATCATCTCAAGCTATATGAGCCATCTATTCTGGAAGAGGAAGTTCAAGTCTGCCACTTAGCAGATAATATCCATACACTAGTGGACCTGCACACCTGCTACACTTGTCATCAATGAATTACTTCCTATCTTGTTGAATGCCAAGGTCACCATCCCACTCAAGACAAATCACTATCCTAATTTTTTTTTAAAAAGTACTTCTGGCATTTTGTTGAGAAAGTGGAGTCATTATCTACTAAAACATGGAGGAACTAACATGGCACATTTGCATGTTATAATTGATTAATATTGATAATTCATTGTACAAGTAAATAAATTCATGTAGAACCTAGAACATGGTACACTTTTGGTGTATCTTAATGTCAAGGGTAGCTAAATTTCACTATCGAAATTGATCCTTTGCAAAAGTACATAAAGATATTGATAGAGAAATAAAGGATAAGAAATGTGATATGGTATACCATATTACAATGTAATATGGTATTACCATATTACAATGTAATATGGTAATAAAATATTACATTGTAATATCATAATACCATATTACATTGTAATATGGTATACCATATTCATATCTCATGTAGTTTTTTTTTTTTTTTTAAACTTAAAGGAAGCGTCGCAATATCAACGATAGTTTTTCGCAAGGAAAAATTGTTTTTGGAACAAGCGTGGCAATAGCGACTCATTTTCATCGCATTTTGAAATGGTTTTGCATCAAACATATAGCATCTGCGTCGTAATTTTTGTCACTGCCAGCAATTTTCATCGCTATTGCGATGCTTTTGCGTCGCAACTTTTCACAGTGTGCTGCACTTTGCAATGGTTTTCTTTTGCACATATAGCATATGCATCAGAATTTTTGTCTCCCCAATCAATTTTCATCGCTATTGCCATGCTTTTGCGTCGCAACTTTCCACTGTTTTTTTTACATTGGTACGATTTTGCATCTCTATTGCGAAGAAGTTTCATCTGTATTGCGATGATTTATAAGGTAAACCTATTTTGATGGTGATGACACATGGAGGAAATACTTCGTTGTTGTTTCCATGAAGACCTGGTTTGTGGATATAGCGACAAAAAAATAACGACACAAAATAGTATTTGCTTTCATGGAAATTGCGATGGATAAGTGTGGCAATACCAACGAAAAACCATCGAAAATTTGGTCATATGTAATAGTGTTAAATGTTGGCATAGCTTCGACCCAATTAGTGAAGTATTATACGGCTATGATGATATAGTGATTCCCCCTGGTATAATTTAGGTGACATGTACTGAAATTTATCCCCCACTTAGTGAAGGGACCAACAACAATGATTGGAAACATAAGAGCACGATGTACCCACATCTTTTGACAGAATATATGGCACGTTTGACACTTTTTTATATCCTCAACACAATCTTTGATTAATGAGGTCCATAAGTATCCCATGCAAAGAATATTTTGGTTTGTTTCCAACCCAGACAAATGATCGCCACATGCTCTGGTGTGATAGTTGTTCAAAACAATATTTTCTTCTTCGTGAGTAATACATTGTTGAAGAATGCAATCCACCCCTCGAGGATACAAAGTTTCATAGAGGATGAGATAATTCTACTCTTGGTGTCATATTGATCAAATCTCATCATGATAATCATAATAGGGAAACTTCAAAGTATGAATATACACAAGTATATTTTCATACGAGGGGTCTGAAGATGAAATTAGAAAAATATCTCCATTAATTGGTGATTCTTCAGGCGAATCATCACCACTTTTGACCGAAAGTTCTGATATTAACTCTATGAATACCAAGGACTTTTTAGATTTCTCTGAAAAAAAATCAAGGTCAAAATATTGGAGGATAACTATCCACCGACTGATTTTTCCACTGTTAACACGTCGGTTTAACACATATTGAAATGGATTTACGATGGAAACAACAATGGTCTTGCTAGCAAAAAGATTTTCTCAACATGCGAATAGTTGAGTTCCAGTACAACTAGGCCTCGACTAAGATAATATATGATGTGATATTTGAGTGAATCATCCTCTTCTACCAAGACCATGCCGATTGTGGACTCTGAAGCAACCAAAAATAATAAGAAATCCTTTCCATAATCAGGAGGCTTGAGTAGAGGGGAAGATGTCAGGGTGCATTTCAACGCATCAAAAGAGCATTGAGTTGATTCCTCCCAAAAAAATAAGACTCCCATTTTTAAAATATACATGAATCCTTTCGTAATCTAGGCATAATTAGCGACAAAACACCAAGGAAAGTTTGATTTCCCCTGTAAACTTTGAAGCTGGGAAATTGTGCACAGGGTAGGAAATTGAACTATTGTCTCAATCTTGAGAGGATCAACCATTATCTCTTTTGTTGACACTATGAAACCTAATTAACACCCCAATGTCACAAAAAAACTCCACTTTTTTTAATACAAGCGAATCCGATAGTAGCGACACCACTTAAAGATTAGCCATAAGTGGGTGGGATGATCGGATCTCTTGAAAGAATGTGATTCTAGATCATCTAGGTATGCCTCAACTATTTCTTTGAGGTCGTGAAAATAAAATGACATGGCCCAATGAAAATAATCTCTAGCATTCTTCAAGCCAAAAGGCATTTTTTGATACACAAAAGCACCCCAAGGAAAAATAAAAGTCATTTTATGTTGGTCCTCGATTTTGATTTGAATTTGATTATACCCCAAAAAAAATTCCATGAAAGAAAAGACCTCACGACCTGCACATTCATCGACGATCTGGTCAATAAACGGGGTTAGAAAATTGTCCCTCGGGAAATATTTGTTCAAATCGCAGAAATCCATACAACCACGAATTTCACCCTACTTCTTGTTGAAAGGAGCTAGGTACGATACCCATTCCATCAATTTGATGGGGTAGATGAAACTAGCTTTGAGGCGTTTCTCTACTTCAGCCTTTATTGCCGCTACTTTTCGAGGATTTACCGGTAAAAGATTCTATAGAACCGTTTTGACATCAGGATAAGTCATGATTTTGTGTTCAACAATTCATTGGTCAAAGCCTGCCATCTCCTCGTAAGGCCAGGAAAAAATGTTGTGGAAATCCTTAAACAACTCGGTGTATATTTTAATCTATTCAGGGGAGAAATCCTCTCTGATGAAGAAATTCTACATGACGTTAGGGGTTTTGGAGATATCGGTAGCAATCGTTGCAGTAATACTTGCCATGTTTCCTTTGGCATATACTCCATGCATAGCCATAGGGTTAATAGGATAGGGTCTATCTCCATTCATGGTCGTAACAAACTCTCTTGCCTCTATTCTCCTAAGATCGGGAAGAAAATAAGATCTATGGTGAAGATCATCGCAAGGTTTGTCTAGACCAGTAATTACCTCTAGAATTGCCTCGTTGGAGGAAAATACTAAGTATAAAGGGCCCTGAGCAGGGAGAGAGTATTGATCCCAAATAGGCTCGAGAACAGGATCTAGCTCCTGTGGGGGAGTCAGATCAGGATTGGTCGAGACTTGTTGGACAACACTGTATGCAACCTCAGCAGTAGATAAGGGCATGGCCATGCAAGGTACCCTACCCATTCCATCGAGTCTGATTGGGAAGGTAAATTCCATGGGTCATGAAAGTAGCTCATTTTGAAAGACGACACTTGCAAAAATGTAGCCTTCGGCTGGTCGGGGACGATCAAAATAAATCTTACATCATTGGAAGGTGACGGATAATTAAAAGTTCCCATCAAAGATGAAAACAATCTGGCACATAAATTGATAGTGCCTGGCTAGAGGTTATCAATCATTGGGACCATGGATGCCCCTGATGAAGGTTCAGGATGAGAGAAGGACAATTGGTCGACAGTTATAATACGACCTTCTTACAGAAAGCATAAGACCCAAAAAATGTTGGCTACAACCACGTGTATTACGTAAGTCCAACTCCATCCTAACAAAAAATTGTATTCAAGAGGTGCATGATCTACTTCTACCTCAACGCACATAATCTTACCCTCCAACTGCATAAGAAAAGAGGGAATAATATCGTTTCGTATGAACGATTGACCATAAAAACCCATAAGAAACGTAGGCCACAGAGACAACTCATGCTAGCCAATGTCCCTCCAACATGCCAACGACATCACACAAGTCGAGGTACCCTCATCAACCATTGTAGGGAAAAAAATTTGTGTCAATGGTTTCTTGGTGTACACCACTACTATCTGAAAGGTGCCATGGTGAGGAAGATGAGGTTTAAGTTCAGTAGGATAAAAAATGATCATCCTTGATTTACTGGGCTCTGTCACTCCCAAGGAAGAAAAACAAATATTTTCTCCGTGAGGGAAACTTTGGAGAAGCTCCAGAGTAGACATAACACAAGGTTTCTATGCCAGATCCTCCACGATGAAGTAATTTTGAGCATCCCTCATGTTTGGGTTATGAGAATTCTTATTGAATGAACCTTTATGGATGCGATTCATTGTCTCTCCCATTGTGTTCTCAATTTGAAGAGGATTCAATGGGTTGGAGGCCTATTTTCCCTTCTCAATATATTCTGGAGTTTCGTAGTCATGATTCCTAGTTGATAAATGAGCTTCAACATTCATAATGTAAATGTTTGTGGCTGGGTTGTTTGGATTAGGCGTGGGGGGTCCATGAATTCCCCCAACCATGCTCGTGGATGCAGAATCCTGAGGCATATTTTTCCCTTGTGGAAAATGGTTTTTCAACACAACAAGTTCTTCTCTTCTAGTATCTTCTAGCTTCCACAAGATGAGGGCATAGGTGAGTTAAGTGGTCATCCGTACAAATATTACATAGAAAATTCACCTTCCTCTTTTTTAATTTTTCCCTCACCAGCATTGTTAGAAGCCTTTTTATCCACCTTACCCTTCTTTTTTATCTATTTCTTCTTCCCTCGGTTTGTTGGTTATCCTTGGGAGTTGTTGATTTCACACTATTTATATCTGACATCTGGGTTGTGGGGGAAACTGAACTAGGAGTTTGGCTGGCCACAATCTGTTGAATTGATAATTGTTGTAATTGATTAGAGAACAGACCCATGGAATTGCTTTGTGCTGAGACCACTATACCATCAATGTGGGGCCCATAATTTTTTTTTTGATTTGTCAAGAGTTGACTGTGGCGCATCCGGTGATATATTTTAAAGCATGCCGGACTGAGAGTAAATTAGTTCTAGCAGTTGGTCTCTCGTAATAGCGTCTTCTTCAGAAAACACCCCTGACATTTCTACATATTTGGACATGCAAGGAACCAAAGACTTTAAGAACCACTTGAGAAAGAATGATGGAGGGACTTTGACTTTAATCAAACTCTTTTTTCTCTTCCATTATTGTATATGATCTAAGATATGGATGACTTTAGTCTGCTCGAAGTTGGCCAACAACTTGGTTTCGACATTGTATCTCAGTAGCAATTGGAAATGGTTCAAGAAATCCATAGAAAGGTCATTAAAGTAAGAGTACTTCGAGTTGTCAAGATCGATATACCATTTCGCTTCACCCCCTATAAGAGTATGTTGAAATAAGAAAAACTGAATGGAGTCATATTTCAATGACTTAGATGAGCACCACAAGTGAAAAATTTTCACGTGATCACCTGGATCTTCGCCAGGATTTCCCTCAAACTTAGGGATGTTTGACGAAAACTTAGTCGACATGGGGGGCCATTGTGGATCATGAAAAATTAGGTCATTTAAAAATCTCGACATGTATGAAAAATGCAGAGTTTCCATAAAGGGTAGTCTAAGTTGCAGAGCATTTACATGAAAGGAGCAGCCTGGATTTTGGCTGGCACCAGGTTTCCATGAAACGCTAGATAATTGGCTAGGGTTTTGGTAGATTCCTTGGTGGCCCTGCCCCCAAAAATGGATTTGTTTATGATGTTGTATAGTTGGTTGGTTCCTGAAGTTGGATGATATATCTTGATTAGGGATTTCTCTCTGTAAAATGTTCCATTGACCTTGGTTGGGGATGCCCCCAACCAACCTTCTTGGTATAAGTATTGAACCTTTCCCAGGGTTCCACATAGTGTGGGAGGGGTTTCCCCTGATCGACATCCCTTGTGAATGAAATGAACCCAACCAAGGATTCCCAATACTTTGCGAGGAGTAGACTCCTTTCATCACTCCCTGTGAAGGAATAAAACCTTGCGCAAGGTTTTATTGGCTAAAGATGGGGTTTCCCCAAGTCAAGAAATTTGATGAAGTAAAAAACTTATTTCCAAACACACCAAAAAAATAAAATGACATTGACCCCACCAAAGTAATGTAGGATGAAGGTCCCTAGATCCCTTCACTAAAGAAACTATAGTTAAATTTAGGCTCGATTGGCTGTTTACACGGGCCACCGAGAGAAGGGGACGGATGAGGTATGTGACCCCCACCATAAGGAATAGAATTGAATGAGGCAGTGGTGCCTGTGGTGGATCCTTGCAATGGAGAATTAGATCTACCTTCCCATAAACTAATGGTTTGTAGAGTAGAGTATGTAAGAACCGAGTTAGAATCAAAACCAAACATCCCATATGAGAAGGGAGAACCTGACGCATTCTAAATGAAGGTAACAATGGTTGAAGTCGTCGAAGGAGTCGAACCACTACCCGAAGTTGTGGGTGTCGGGAAAGTCGTTGTCGTGATAGGAGGAGGTGGGGGAGGAGGTAAAAATCCCCCTCCAGTGGAAGCCATTATGGGAGTACGAGGAATCCTTGACAAAGTAGCAACATTTTATTCTAGTGCCACTCACCGAATAAACTGGCATTCATAAGATGTCACCTTGGGAAGGACTATATAAATTATAAGTGGCATCGATAAGTTAGTGATCAGAGCATATGCTGGCCTGAAACCTTCGGTATCAAGGTTAGAAATGATGGATTCCTATAGAGAAGGAAAGTATTCTCTCGGAGCTGGCTCATGTACAATTTATTTCGACCCGGTATCTTCGAATGATCCTTCTTGATATAGCTTCTACCTCAACGATGGTGGAGGTGGATCTAAATTAACCGATGACAAGCCCATAAGCCTATGAGAATGATGGAGTTGTTGATGTTCCACTTTTTGAAATGATCAACCGACACTATAAGGTTTAGCTAGCTTGAATCACAGATCACACACTAAAAGTTCCTAAACGAAAATCAAGCAAACAACTAACTATTGGGAAGGGCAGTTATGCCAATCGACACTAGAAAAACTTATCAATGTAAGTGAAAATCGAACAGAGAAGCACCCTCCAGGTAGACTCTAAAAAATGTGATCTGACGTCTACCCTATGTACTGTGGTATACCCCCCTAGTCAACTGTGTAATTCCGTAAAAACAGGCAACTAGGTTTTCAGCTTGGATTTAGTCACCAGGCAAGTATAGTCAAAAGTCGGGTTGATCGTAATGAGAAAGATAAAAAGTCCGAAGCCCTTCAAGGGTACCAAACACAATTGGTCCAGAAGAAAACTGAGGATATTGAACAGATTTGAGGTCCACAAGGCTTCGTAGTGAAATGCAATCGGTGTGATTCCCAAGAAATACCCTCAATATACAATCCCCACTACGCTCGATTCATATTTGGAGGGGTTATATCCTTTACCTTTCCTTACATGGCCTCGTTTTTATCCCCTGTGTTAGAGGGGGGTCCTGACTAACTATTATGATGTTGGACTTTACACACTCCCTATCTAAGACTCCAATATTTGTTTAGATGGCCTTGAAGAGTTTCCTCTTCACACCTATTTCAAGGCCCTAAAATCCTAAACTAGTTGGTGAACCTTAAAAAAAAAGGTGTAATAGATTTTAAGTTAGGTGCTAATTTTATGGGCTTGATTTACTCAAAGGATATGAACATGTAACTTGGGGCATTTGGAAGAAACGAAAAAAGGAGAAAACTTTAGAGCATTTATATGACAAAGAAAACTAGATACCTCAAATTTAAAGCAAAATCTTTTAAAATATTTGTGAATGTCAACTTTTGAAAACAATGTTGCAAGATATTATAAATTAAGTGATCCAGAATCGGATCCAGGACACTGATAGGGCTAAAAAAGGCTCAAAATGAAAGTTCTCAGAATCGAATGAAAACAATTATATCACGATCGACTCGTCATGCTGATTTCGACCATATATTTACTTTCTCAAATGGACGTTGTATGAGAGAGTTATCTCACTCAGACCGAATTGCCAAACAACTAAAAAGTCAACAGGTCAACATGAAAAAGTCAATGCTGACGTCAGCATGACATCATCATGCTGACATTAGAATAGTGACATGTGGCAGCATGACAGCAGGGTGATCGGGCAGTGATAGGGACCAATACAATGTCGACAAGTGGCACATGGTGGACCAATACAACATTGACAAGTGGCATCATTGAGGACTAATGAAAGGGTGCCACATGGCACCCCATCACTAGTTTGAATGGAAAAATTTCATGGAGCTCATGGGTCTCGAACCCGTGACCTATTGGAGAAGGAAAGCACTCTGGTAAAGGGACTATTGACCAACACGCCACATTGGAGCTTGAGTTTTATAACCCACTATATTGTATTTAAAGTGTTGTAATGTGTAATGGGCAGAAGGGGGCTAGGGCTAAGCCCCAGCCTGCAGATTTTTGTGTAACTTTACCCATAGCACCGCCCACCACAGGACCACACTCCGAACTCCGATCGTGCTCACCATGTGGCAGGTGGCCCACAGTTCTCATCCCTCATATCCCACATGACTCGAAGCTATAGATTGGGTGTTGGGATTTGGATGGTTAGCACAAGGTTTGGGGAACCTGATCACATGCTTTACACCATAAATCCAGGTGCTTACAGATTTAAGGCCAACACACAACCCTTTGGGCTAGCGCTTGGCCATATTAAGCTACCATATGACCATTAATAGGGGGGCACACACCAGTATTGGGGGGGCTAAGCCCTATTATTAACATAAAGTGGGTTTTATGTTATAGTTTTGGATTTTTATTTGATTTTTATGCCTGTTAATGGATATTTTGGCCATTATTGGGAGATATTGGACTCTTTTTGAGCCCAGATTTTGGGAGGAAGTTGGGGAAGGATAACCAACTTCAGATCTATAAAAAATAGGCCTATTTGAGGCCATGGAGGATAGTCAGATCAGATTTATGCTGAAGCAAAGCTAAGGCAAAGCCATTTTTATATAGGGAAGTTGTTGAGGAGCAGAGCTTTGCAGGCCATTTCTAGGAGCTTCGTTCATCCGATTTGGGTGCCGTTAGTTTTGATGGGTTCATGAGATATGGTAGAACATGACCAAATCATTGTTGTAACCTTTTGGCACTATCATGATGTACATTTGAAACTTAGAACGGAAATAAGAAAAGCCCATCGACATAAGGCCCAGAGACATAGGCGAGATTGCCGAACTCCATTATCATCTTTGTGTTATGGTTTGCTGCTATTATTTTCTTTATTTCATATCTGCACATGTGTATATGGCTGTCTTAAATTCTCATATATTCTTCCTCTTTCATTCAGCTTCCTAAATGATTAATAAAATGCATGCATAATAACTCAACCACAGTCATTAAAAGATATTTTCAGATCAAGTGGTATCAGAGCTAGTTGACGTTTGGATTGATTTTTGCATGTTATCCATGGAAGAGATCATCTCAAGGGAGCATATGGCATCTATAAGAGGACTTTCTCAAGATGAGGAGTTCATAAATTTGGTGTTTTCCATGGCCAAGATGGTGAAGGTGTTGTATGAAGACTACTTGGAATGAAAGAGCACGATTCAAGTAAAGGCTTCAAAGAACAACCAAGTCAAAGAAGGATTGAAGGAAGTGCCTTCTACATCTGTTTCAGAAAACGCATATGAGGTATGCAGTGAAGGTCAATTATCAAATTATCCTCATTCTCATCAAGTTGGTTTTGGTGCATTCAAAAAACATACAAAAGGTGTAGGTTTGAGAATACTAACTAAGATGGGTTATGAAGAAGGAAAGGGCCTTGGATGTAAAGGTCAAGGTATCATGAATCCTATTGAGGTTTAGGAAATACCTCGATACTTAGGATTGGGATATGGTGAAGTGGATCTTGGATCATCCTCCAATATTGGTTCCAAAACTTCGGAAGCAAGTAATGCTTCAAATGGCCAACTTAAGACATTGGAGGAACACTTCAAAAAAGGTAATGGTGCATCACTTAAGGATTGTGGTAGTGAATGAAAGTCATCTCCAAAGCAAGGTGAATATTCGCATGGAAGGTATGATGTTCATGTTTTTACCAATTCTCCTTTTGATTATAATAAGCATAATCAAGTAATCCAGAACTTGTGGAATCATTATCCATGTACTTATTGTCATTCACTCAAGAATTGTGTTGCCAAGTGCTGGAAGAGACAAACTTTGTACAGGAAACCTATGTTGACTAGGAAGGAAACACGACATAAAGAATCAACTTCATAACAGAAGAAAGAGAAGGGTAAACAGGTCTAGATGCCAAAAACTCATTTCACGTTCTGCAACAAGAGTGGACATCAAAAGACTAGTTGTTGGAAGCTTAATCCGGAGCTTCTTCCAAGGAACGACAAAAGGATTTCACATGTACTCGTGAAGGAGGAAATATTACAAGTGAAGCAAGAGGAACACCATGAAGGAAAGAAACCAGCCACTTGGTTTTTCTAGAAGTGGATGTCTCAACTTCATTGTATTTTGCTTCCATTAATGTAATCACACATGTTGAGATGATGACCTGTTATAACATCATTTTTGTAAAACATCGTGTTTTTTTTTCTCGTTATGAGTATGTAATCAGTCAAAGTCCATTTTTGTAACCTTTTGGGGACCAAAAGGTCTTTTAGTGGGGAGGTGTGATCCAGAATCAGATCCATGAGATTGATAGGGCTAAAAAAGGCTCAAAAATGAAATTTATAGGAATCGAATGAAACCAATTCCATTCCAACCCGCTCGTCACTCTGATTCCGGCCATATATTTACTTTCTCAAACGGACATTGTATGAGAGAGTTATCTCACTTTGACCGAATTGACAAACAACTAAAAAGTCAACAGGTAAACATGCAAAAGTCAATGTTGACGTCAACATGACATCATCATGCTGACATCAACATAGTGACATGTGGCAGCACGATAGCAGGGTGACTGGGTAGTGACAGGTGTTGTAACAGATATTAAAATTGACTGTACTGCCCAAGATTTGAAAGGCTGTCAAGGAGGCCATGACTGCTTAGGTATAGAAGGTGTGCTTCGCGTGAGCCTGGGCTGCTTTATTTTATTTCACGATGTCTCTTACAACAGTTGGATCTACGAAGCTGCATGAATCTCGTGACTCATGGAATTTAGGATGGTGGCCCTTGAAGAGCCTTATGTGGATTACACTAATGGTGAATCAACATCGAATGCCTAAATCTGATGGTCTTATATTCAATTTATTTATGAAGGCTTGGGAAGCACTTTGCAAGTCTATTATTCTTCAATATTTACTATTTCCTTGCATCATATGTGGCCCTCATAAGGTTGGTTTCTAAAAGAGAGAATATATTGCAAGATTTTGAAGAAAATGCTAAGCTCAATATCTACAGTTTATTCGCATACGACGCCATGTGGATGATAGCTCGAGCACTTGGGAATTTAGGAAACACGGGTTTTAATTTCTGGAACTCCATGAATCCTCCACCATTTGTTATTGGAAATATAATAAAATCAACAGAACTTAAGGTGTTTCAGGAAGGACCACAGTTATTGAGCGAGCTCCTCAAGAAAAAATTTAGAGGTTTAAGTGGGGTCATTTAGATGCAGGATGGAGATATTGGGTTTCTAACAAAATGAACCAAGTTATGCGTGTCCATTTCAAGAGAAAGGGGGCACACTCTATTTTTTCGGAAGGTTGGTGGAGCTTTGCGAGGAGCCGTTATTACACATTGTGATGTCGTGGCACATTCTACAGCATCAACCACCGGTTACCTGCAACAATTATGATTCCTTCTGCACAATTTTGAATGTTTATGGCACTTGGCCCAACATAATCCCCTGCAGAGCCGCTATGGTCATCTATCCTTCCACATAAGATGAGATTTTACATGCGTTGGATGACGGTGCGAGGAAGAAACTGAAGAGGCTGTGATGGCTACCAAGAGGTTGAAAGAGCTATTGGAAGGGCGCAAAACCTCACCTCGTGAAAGCTTTGGTGCTGCCAATGGAAATGCTTCCAATATCCAAAATAACGATAAATTCTTGAAATGGTATTTTGAACAAGAACTAGAAGTTGCAGTTCGCATTCATGAGGATCGCACTAAATATGAGAAGTAAACTAAAGTGAGAGTTGCAATTGCAAAAGAGTTAACCAAACTAAAGCAAGAAGAAGATGCCCGTAGGGATAATAGTTGTCATTCTGTGCATCATTGGTGGCTCTCAAAAATGGCAGAGGGAAGTTGCCTTCCCCTCTCGCGTTTGACATGAACTCGTACGTGAAAATCGCTCTGCCTCCCACGACGATTACTCTACCGTCAGGCAGGAGCTGATCAATGGCGTACCACCGTGGTTTGGCTAATTCCATTTTTGGATCCTCGACACAGCTGCAGCCTCCGCCTACCAGACACGGTGCAATTCTCCTTAACTTCCGGCCACCACCGAGTTCAATGGTTTCGTGTTGTACGAGTAAAGAAGTTTCCCTTTGCACGGTCTTCACTGAATCACGATGATGTTATTCTTCTGGACACTGAATCGAAGGTCTATCAGTTCAATGGAGCTAATTCTAATATACAGGAGAGAGCAAAGGCTTTGGAATTTGTTCAATACTTAAAGGATAAATACCATGAGGGGAAGTGTGAAGTTGCAGTGATTGATGATGGTAAGCTTGTAGCAGAAGTGGAATCTGGTGAGTTTTGGGGTCTCTTTGGAAGTTTTGCCCCCATTAAGAAAGGAAAGTCCAGATGTTCAAGATATAGACAAAGAATATGGTTTAGTATGTGCCCGTGGTGCAATAAGGCCACCTAGTTGGACATTCAGATTCCCACAGATGAACACAACTGTATTATATTATTGGTCAGCAAGCCTCTGTGAAATTGAACCACTAAACCTGGGAAACCCATCCACCAAATTTGCAATGCATCTGGACCGACCAGCATGGTTCCTGCATACTAATCCTTATAGGTTTGGTGTTGTAGTATTGAATACAGGGCACCATTGGAACAGGGGAAAATTAAATGCAACAGGAGGAATGGGATTGTCGAGATCTTTGGTTGCCTCCCTTATTTTTATGATTAACATGCATACAGTTTATTAGAGTATACATGCACTGCAAAACCAAACCACACCATCTTCTTCTCCAGGATATTGAGAGTCGATGTGCCTTGGAAGAGATACTTCACTGAATTAGTTTCTGTTGGAAAGAACGAAACGAACATCGCATGATTTTGCGTGGAAGTGTTTGAAGCGACCATTAAAACACTCAATTATTCCGTTGTTTACATCTCGTTTGGTAATGGGGTTGATGCACCGCCGAGCTACGATAATCTTATTCAGCAAATTGCGATTAAGAATCTTGATGCAGTTGTAGGAGATGTGACCATTACAACAAACCGTGCCCAACTAGTAGAGTTTACACAACCTTTATTCGACTCTGGTCTAGTGGTATTAGTCCCACTCAAAGATCAAGATATCATTAGTTTTGGGTGGGATTTTATGAAGCCTTTTAGCCCTGAGTTGTGGCTACTAATAACTGCAACTTTATTCATTTCCGGTGGACTGGCAGTGTATCTAATGGAGCACAGAAACAATACACGCTTCCAAGGGCACCCTGACAAGCAATTTGGAAACGTAAAACTGCTCAGTTTTTCAACTTGGTTTGGTAATCAGGATGTTACTCATAGTGTTATGGGGCGAACAATGGTTGTAGCCTGGATTTTTGTTACTGGGATTCTATACTCTTGCTATACAACAAATTTACCGGCTATTCTAACAACCCCATGTTTTGAACCAACCCTTAACGACATCCATGGTCTGGTAGCGAAATTCCTGGCTCTGAAGATCGGAGAAGCAAAGCACAATCTTTATTTGTAATCGCATTCCTATTGTGTTCAAGAGCTTTCTATTAATTCATATACCTAAACGAGTTTTTGCCAACGCACACCAATGTTTGTAACGACAGAACATCTGGCAGTCACGGAGTCTAGAAGGAGAACCGGTTCATATTTCCCGGAACGCTAAGGGTTTTATGTTAGATTTTTCTCTTTTAAAAGAAGGATGTATGTAACACCTTGGAGGGGGCATGAGTGAAGTGCTGAGGGAAAACCTCTGTGAAGAGGGTTCCTTGTGTAATGCCGAGTTATTTTGTAAGTCGTTAATGGAGTAATAAAGATGATTTTTTCCTTGTGACTGTGAGATTCATCACGGTCGATTTCTTTCAGCATGTTTTCCTCGTCTTTAGCTGTGTTAAATCTTTTTGGAATTCATTTGATATGCTCCTTACTCACATTTGACGTGTTATCATTTTCATAATGTTTTTCTTCCTTATTCCATCACAACTGCGTTTCATTTCATTTTCTTCTAACTGATGTTCTTCGTTATACTTTAGTACGACCACTACTATAACGAATGGATTTGGATTTTCTATAATTGTTTATTGTCTTTCCTCTGCACCAGTTATCAGCAGGTGTAAGACCAATCTGCATTTTCAGAATTCTGCATATATTCTCTGCTACATCGGCCTTTCCTTTTTCTTTCCGCTACCACATCATGAAAATCAAAGAGTTGAAAGATAGACTTACTTTGCCTCATTTTTTGCAAGTTATTTGATCTCTGCTATTGTCTCCTTCTTCATTTTTCATTTGACTCCATGCCCAATGGACCATTTCCCTGGTTTAACCCCCAAACTCCAAAATCCAAGACCATCATTCACCCATAAATCTGCCAACCATTTTCATGCTTATTAAAAATCATATTGTGACATTGTTCGAGAGATCCCTCTCGGGTTGGAGGAGGGCAGCTTCCAATCCAAAGTGGTTCGAGGTTGCCTCGGGATTGATTTGTTGCAACCCATTTCAGTTTCGAGTGTCAACAACATGAACCAATACAACGTTGACAAGTGGCACATGGTGGACCAATACAACATTGACAAGTGGAATCATTGAGGACCAATGAAAGGGTGCCACATGGCCCAGACATGGGATGCCACGTGGCACCCCATCACTAGTTTGAATGGAAAAATTTCATGGATATCATGGGTCTCGTACCCGTGACCTATTGGAGAAGGAAAGCGCTCTGGTAAAGGGCCTATTGACCAACGTGCCACATTGGAGCTTGATTTTTATAACCCACTATATTGTATTTAAAGTGATGTAATGTGTAATGGGCGGAAGGGGGATGGGGCTAAGCCCCAACCCATGTCTTTTTGTGTAACATTACCCATATCACCGCCCACCACAGGATGATACTCCGAACTCCAATTGCGCGCACCGTGTGGCAAGCGACCCACAGTTCTCGTCCCTCATATCCCATATGACTCGGTGCTACGGATTGAGTGATGGGATTTGGATGTTTAGCATGGGGTTTGGGGTCCCTGATCACATGCTTTATGCCATAAATACAGGTGCTTGCAGATTTAAGGTCAGCGCACAACCCTTTGGGTTGGCGCTTGGCCATATCAAGATTCCATATTACCATTAATAGGGGAGGCGCGCATCATTATTGGGGGGGCTACGCCATATTATTAACATAAAGTGGGTTTTATGTTATAGTTTTGGATTTTTATTTGATTTTTATGCCTGTTAATGGAGATTGTGGCCATTATTGGGAGACATTGGACTCTTTTTGAGCCTAGATTTTGGGAGGAAGTTGGGGAAGGATAACCAACTTCAAATATATAAAAAATAGGCATGTTTGAGGCCATGGAGGATAGTCATATCAGATTTATGTTGAAGCAAAGCCAAGGAAAATCCATTTTTATGTAGGGAAGCTATTGAGGAGCAGACCGTTGCGGGCCATTTCTAGGAGCTTCGTTCATCCGATTTGGGTGCCATCAATTTTGATGGGTTCATGAGATCTGGTATAAAAAACCCAAATCATTGTTGTAACCTTTTGGCACTATCATGATGTGCATTTCAAACTTCAAACAGAAATAAGAAAATTCCACCAAGACAAGGCCTAGAGACGTAGGCAAGATTGTCGAACTTTGTTATCATATTTGTGTTATGGTTCGATGTTGTTAGTTTCTTTATTTCAGATCTGCACATGTGTAAATGGCTGTCTTAACTTCTCATATCTTCTTCCTCTTTCATTCAGCTTCCTAAATGGTTAATAAAACACATGCATAATAACTCAACCACAATCATTAAAAGATCTTTTCGGATCATTAAGGATTCCTAAAAGAGTTTTTTCATTTCACGATGCAAAACTAGTTATACTTTCAGTAAAACAAGAAAGAACTTTGAAACTAAAACCCTTTTATTTTGGAAACAAACAACCTACGTTACACTACCAATATAGGTGCATAACTAAATGCGAAAATTTGTTTTTGAATTTTCTTTTTTGAAACTCTTAAAGAGGAAAAACATAAGTAAAAGATTGTTTTATGTTTTTCAAAGCATAAAACAGGATAAATAAAAAACATAACCCAATATTGACATAGAACCTAGGCCACCTGCATAAATGAATGGATTCAAAATAACCCAGAGGAGGACCTAAAACTTGAAAACTCACTCCAAACCTCTAAGAAAAATAACAATATCTAGAAACAAGTTAAAATCGAACCTTTAACTACTAACAAAGACCCTGTAAAGTCTAAGAAAGACCTGAGAAGCCCAAGTCTTATATCAGGAAAGATAAAGCATCCTCTCTCTCTCTCTCTCTTTTAAAACCCTTGAAGACACAGAGACATGGGATGTTGCACCAGTAGCCTGGTTATGTACATGGGTTGTATACTGTGTAGACTATGTATGTATGCAGGCTGAGCCACAACAAGGCGCGTACACCTCTGAAAATTTTCAAAAATAAAAAGACTTGGCAAACTGACTGATGACCCACCAAGTCTATCACTCCACACTAGGAAGTCTTAAATAAGTAAAGGCTACACTATAATCCTATAAAAGGAGACTTAAAAACCCTTCAATGACTCCAGGGTTCATTAACTTCCCCACATATAGTTATATAACATTTGAAGGGCTATCTTTTCTGGTTCACGGGTTCAAAACTAGTTCTCTGGTACATCATCAGTCCTCAATTAATCTCGGCCTTCACAATGGAACCCAAGTCTATGGCCACAATTTAACAAAAAGAGCATTAAAACGTAACCCATAACATTAATCTCTAAGACTTAACCCATTCTGCAAATATACATAGTTGTATTACAAACAAATCAAACTCGTACCTTATAATAATTTCAGTTCCACCAAATCTATGGCCCACCAATGTTCTTTTTAACCTCCAAAACAATGTGAATTGTTCGATCGGTTGATTGGACTCCAAAATCATAGTTTATGAATATTACGGGTCTTCTCCTACTCATTAATCTCCTTTCTCCGTATTTCCCCGATATGGAAATTCACCATAGATCCACACTTCCACTATGATCGATGGTTACCATTTAAACTTTGTCAATCCTTTATCCTTTGACTTCGTTGGGGTCTGATCCACCCAATCAACAACTATTACAAACTCTCATTTTGATCCAACGGTACATGTGGCATATTTACCTTTTTCAAATGCCTGCGTTCCCCTGCAAAAAATCCTCAGGTTCATTGACCCTTACAGTGGTCAATGATCACTATAATAGTCTATAGCTTGCTCAAAATCGAATGTTTTCCACAAAGTCTTTTCCACTACAACAAAACACATGTAGAAACATATAAATATGTAGCAAAATATCATTCCCTCATAACCCGAGACCTGCAAGGCTAGTTTCCACAAAGATTTCACACACCAATACACACCATAACCCCAATAATAGTGGTTTAACTCATCATCAACAAAGAATTCTTCACGTTAAGCTCGAAACAAAGCTTTCTTCTATTATATTAGCTCAATCAACTGTACATAAGTTACATAAGGCTCTACAATTCCTTCTTTGACTTGAAACATTCAATAATTCCTCGTCATTTTTTTAATTTCTCTCTGTTGGCCTATTTTCTACCTTTTGGCATGATTATACAATGAAGGGACAACCACACTTTAACCATATTTCTTTTATTTGGATCACTCGACCAACCTGGCCTCACTTTTTCCTCTCTCCAACTCACCCCAAGACTTATAATACATATATAAAATGGTTATGAACTGAAAACTATTCAGATCCACGAATAACTCAAGAATATCCTAAATATCCTCTCATATCCACAAATTTCTCCAAACGATCACTAATATCTCTCTAACTTAATCCACAAACCTGATCTTAGGATTCTACAAATATTCAAGAGATATAGTCACTCTAAAATCTCTCAACAAACCAGTTCTCAATCACTCATGTTCTCATACATTCGAGAAAAATTACAATTCAAATTGTCACCAACTCCTTATCCTATGTATATTACTCCTTACTCATCAAAAAATAGGAAATTACAAATAAATCAATACTTTGGGAACCAACTCCCTTTAAAACACAAGATCTCCTAGTCTAGGAAATTGTACAACAATTATGAAGCAGTATGCTCCTGCATCGACTTCCAAGGTAAGAAAAATTCCATGATCTCTTGATCATGAATTCATCACTTAGCTCCTCCTGGATCCCATATTTTGTGTTGAAGTTATCCACTTTCTTCATTGTTATTATGATGTCTTGTTGCTACTAGCTACAAATTTCCTGGCTTCCATTTCTTATGATGGAATTCCCCACTAGCTTTTCTTTGGAAATCTACCCTTGTTACTTGTCTTATGTTGCTTCTTGTCTCCTCACTTTTTTTGTTGATGTAGATCTTCCTTTCCCCTGCATTTATTCTCTAATACATCTTCACCATCAAGATCCTGATACCTTCAATTAAATTTTCCAGTCTATCATTTGGTTGGTACATCTCTTTACTCTGCAATATGTTATCCTTTTGTTGCTCCTTGTTGTTGTTGTTGTCCACTGACTGTTGCAATCCTTCATTCTGTATATATTTATAAATTTTAATCTGATTTTCACTTGTGCCACTGCTATTGTCCACTATATAATACACAAACTACCTCTTTCTTCCATCTTCTTGTTGAATATTTCAATTGTCCATTAGTTGTTGTACCTTTCCTTTACTTATATCTTCAGGATTTTTACTCATAATACCTCTTATGTCAAATTAATTTGACACTGCCATCTTCTCTTCCAACTCTCCAAAATTCTTGTAGTCTTCATCAATCACATCATTTGCAATCCGTTTTTCAAAAAATATCATCTTATCTTCAAGATTCATGATTGAATGTTCAAGGTGAGTTTTACATTTATCTTTACATTATGCATCTCTATGTTCACCATCATCATCCCTACCTACATTATTTGAATGAAATTGAACATTAAAAATTCTATCATGATTAAACATGTGTGAACATTATTCATCTATGAGTGCATTTTATTTCCTTATGGAATCCAAATTTCTCAACAAATTCTCTAAAACTGTTAATTAATCCTCAAAACTAGTGAGCACAATATCATAGTGTTTCCCTCTTTCTTCTTTTATAACACAATTTTGTATCTATCTTACTTATCTTCCTTCAATACCTGCAAAAACATACCAATGATTACTTTTAAAACCATGAGACTCTAAAGTCTCTTCTGATGCTTCTAACACCATACCTCTTTATTCAAATGCGACATCAATTCTCTAATTTGCTTCTCCTCGACTTAGATTTCTTCAACAATTTATCCAGTAGCTCTACAACATAATATTCCTCTTCTTCAATTTATCTTTGGCCATCCTCATGATACAAATATACCTTATTTTTTGCAGCAATAAAATCCTCTGACTGTCTTCCAACAGTCCATTTTTTTGGTAGCTTAAGGTATTCCTCTTGGTTGTCCTTTTGAGACAATGTTACCTCGTTTTCTGCAACAATAAATTTTTCCAGTTGTCCTTCATTTGCTTCTTTGGAAACATGCATATGGGATCCACCTTCATTTTCTTCATGAGGCATTGTGGCCTCATCCTCCATCAAAATGAGTTCTTGATCCTGCCTTCTTGAAATGTTTGTATACATTTCTTTTTCTTCATTTTTAATGTTTACAACTTCACCTACTAAATATGCAACCAGACACAATATGTCAGTAATAAAAACATTAGGCCTCTTAGCCTTACTTGTCAGCATATCCATATGATGGTATGAACTCTTCAAAGAGCTCATGAGACTTCCTACACGTCTCTCTTCCTTTTCATTCTCCAAGCAATTTGTAAGATCCACAATAGATCTTTTCTCAACATCATCCTCTACAAGGATGTCACCTTTCTTTGGTTCACAATAGTGAAATCCTTCTCTTTTTGTCAATGGCCTAAATATGAACTCAAATCCTCTCAGTTTCTCTTTATTCTTTAAAGCATTTGATATATGCTTCATTTCCCTTAGGATGTTACTTAGTTTATTTATGAATAATTTTACCACTGGCCACTGAACTGGCTTCCTTATACTCCATCCTCTTCTCTAGTTTGCATATACCTTTCTCTATAGAATTTGTTCCATCACCTCTAGATGTACCTCTATCTCAGCTAATATTTTGTCAAATATGTCTTGATTTTCTCTATCGTGGCCTCTTTTTGAGCCTTTAAAATGATCTGTAGTAGTTATTGTCTCCATTTCCTTTGTGAACTCCATCTTGTTCACTTGTGGACTGCACCAAATCCCTCACCTTTAGAAAGTCTACATACCTTCCTTTCATACCTCAACAAGATATCCTTGAGCTTGGCCTCTTGGTATTCTCTGGTTCTCTTCCTCTAAACAACTCTTTGAGAAACCTATGCTCTTTTATGCTCTGTAGCTTCCACTTCCTTTTGAGAACACTCACGTGTCCTCTATCCAACCTTTGTTGGAATTCTTCAGGTTATGCCACTACTTAAGAGCTCACATGATATTCTCATTTATGAACTCAAATGGTTCTCTATTATATCTCCTCTCAGATGCAATGCTGCCAACACCCTCTTTCTCTGCTACCTGCAATTTGCAAACAAATCTTAAAACCAGATTTATCATAGAAACATCAATAATACCTGTAAGATTTGTTCATGATCTTGTCTTCCACATCCAATGCACTTGGATTGACAATTTTCCTTTTAACCATGTCTCAGTCTGTCAAATTTATAATTTGATTCTCTCTCCCTTTATTTGCAATATATATGTCAAGTCCACACAAATCAGACTTTCTTTGTCTTCCTTGTTCTGTCCGACTTTACTATTTGATCTTTTCTCTCTATACTTGTCTTTGCATTATTAGATTCAACAATCTGAATGACTTCTCTTCTATCACAACTAATTTTTACTTCCTACCAACTGTATGACAAATTATATTTGTAGGTACATTTATTGTATCAACTCACTTTCAAGATCAAAAACCTTGCTTTGATTTACCTATCAAAGATATTTTACTTTCTCTGATAGCAATTGATGACCCACCAGGTCTATGACTCCACACCAGGAAGAATTAAATAAGTAAAGGAAACACTATAAGAATATAAAATGATACTTCAAAACCCTTAAATGATTCCATATTTAATTAACTTCCCTAGATACAATTATATAACATTTGAAGGATTATGTTTTCTGGTTTAGAGGTTCAAAAATAGTTCTCTGTTACATCACCAGTCCTCACTTAATATTGACCTTCACAATGGAACCCAAGTCTATGACCACGATTTAAGAAAAAGAGCATTAAAATGTAACCCAATAGATTAATCTATAAGACTTAACCACTTCTTCAATTATACATAGCTAGATGGAAAACAAATCAAACTCATACCTTATAGAAATTTCTCCCACCAAAGCTATGGCCCATCAATGTTTATTTTAAGCTCTGAAAAAATGTAAATTGTTCGATCAGTTGATCGGATTCCAAAACCATTGTTTATAAATATTACGGGTCCTCTCCTCATTGTTAATATCCTTTCTCCTTGTTGCCTCGATATGGATATTCACCACAGA
Source organism: Picea engelmannii (assembly GCA_009831015.1). NCBI lineage: Eukaryota > Viridiplantae > Streptophyta > Pinopsida > Pinales > Pinaceae > Picea > Picea engelmannii. Next base: position 147,129 of record ML782286.1, read on the forward strand.
TCCACTCTTCCACTATGATCGATGACTACCATTTAAAATTTGTCAATCCTTTATCCTTTGACTCTACCGGGGTTTGATCCACCAAATCAACGACTATTACAAAATATCATTTTGATCCAATGGTACTTGTAACATATATACCTTTGTAAAATTCCTATGTTCACCTGCAACAAATCCTCAGGATCATTGACCCTTACAGTGGTCAATGATCACTATAATAGTCCAGAACTTGTTCATAATTGAATGTTTTCCACAGATTCTTTTCCACTGCAACACAACACACGTAGAAACATATAAATATGCAACAACATATCAACCCCTCATAACCCGAGACCCACAAGACTAGTTTCCATAGATATTTCACACACCAATACACATCATGACCCTAATAATAGTGGTTTAACTCATCATGAACAAAGACTTCTTCAGTTTAAGATCGAAACAAATATTTATACTATTATATTAGCTCAATGAAATGTACATAAGTTACATCAGGCTCTAAAATTCCTTCTTTGACCTAAAACATTCAATACTTCCTCCTCTATGTTGGTCTATTTTCTACCTTTTGGCCTGATAATACAATCAATGGACAACCACACTTTAGCCACAATTCCTTTCTTTGTCTCACTCGACTAACCTGACCTCACTTTGTCCTCTCTCTAACTAACCCCAAGACTTACAATACATATACCAAAGGGTTTTGAACTGAAAACTGTTCAGATCCATGAATAAATCAACAATATCCTAAAGATCTTCTTAGATCCACAAATTTCTCCTAAATATCACTAATATCTCTCTAACTCAATCCAAAAACCCGATCTTAGGATTTTACAAATATTCAAGAGATCTACTCACTCTAAAATCTCTCAACAAACCAATTCTCACTCACTCATGTTCTCATACATTCAAGAAAAATTACAATTTAAATCATCACCAACTCCTTATCCTATGTATCTTACTCCTTACTCATCAAAACATAGGAAATTACAAATAAATCAAGACTTTGGGAACCAACTCCCTTTAAAACAAAACATCTCCTAGTCTAGGTAATTGTTCAATAATTTGGAAGCAAGATGGTCCATCATCACTGAATGGGCAGGGAAATCTTGTAGGCACCTGAAAGGTGACCAAAGACCCTAAATTGACTCAGTAAACTTGAAAAAAGTCAAAAGAAATTGGAAAAAAATAACTAAAACCAAAAACCTCCCACTAAGACACTAGAGAGACTCCCCAGTGGAGTTGCCAATTCTTCTAGTGGGGAAAATACCCCTATTACTATACTGGTTCAAAATATAGGAAGAGCACTAACTTCCCTTAAAAGACAGTCCTAATCCTAAACTACCCCAAACTATCTAAACAAAAAGACAAAAAGAGAAGAAGGAAGATTGGTAAGTGTACCTTAGACCCTAACGTCCGATGTAGACTTCCTTCAACTTTGTAGCTTCCCAAGCTGCGGGTCTCCTCCCAATGATGAAATGAAAGAACACTTAGGAAAAAAATTCTACAAATATACTATATTTACCTATCAATGTTATCATTCAGATATAAGTGTAGATACATTAATCAACAAAGATACAAATATGCAAGTATTAGGACAAAAAAATAACTATTTTATTCAAACTGAAGATTAAAGTATTACAACCTTCTCATTGGAAGAAACTCTATGAACCAAGTCTGGGCTCCTCTTACTGCTACTCCAAGTGCATCATTCCCATGTTTCCTCTCACAATCAACTAATATATTTGGGGAAAGTGAATGGATTTCATAAAGTGAAAGGGATGAAGGGAAATGTTGAGGCCAAATATCAGAACGGGATGCAAATCTTGGGCTACAAGGGGAAGGGATTTTGGAAGAGTTTCTTTGTTCTCTTGCTTGATTATGGAATGGGACACCAAGACCTATTTTTATATGATAAAAATATGTTTATTTGGTTTGGGGACGAGCTACAATGGTTAAAATGGTTTGGAAACCCTCGATAAGCCATAAACTCCGCTGAATTCCTTGCAACTTTTTATTTTTTGGAACTTTTGGAGGTAAATGTGGGTTGTTTAGCATGCAACCTACGCATGTACATGGGTTGTTTATTATGAAACATGAATTTATATGCAGGTAGTAATGTGATGCAGGAGCATCACTCCATCTCATCATATCCAACAAAGCAGTGCATCAACGCACAAATGGGAATGAGTTCCAAGGATGGAGAGGCACCAACCCTTTGATTTTGAACCCAATTTAAAATTTTAATGCAATTAAATGTAATTTAAGTCCATAAGGCTTAAGGAAAACTGAACCTATGTCTTTGTACAAGCCAAGTTATTTTAATATATAGGGACTCCTTTAATGGATAATTGTAGGAGAGATCTAGATACGATTCATACTATATGCCCATTGAATGTAATTAAATGCTATTCAATGCAAGTAGGTGGATAGAGTGAAGGCTCAAGGATCCCCTCTTTTGTAAAAATATCTTTTTTTTCAAAATTCATTAGATGATTAGATGATTAAAGGATTAGAGTATTAGATGATGAAGAGTCATATATGAGCGATTAGACCTCAGTAGAGGATAGGAAACACTAAAGACTCTGTTGCAGTCCAACATTTGTAAGAACTGTACAAAAGCATTCTGATATTAATACAAAAGAGCAGTTTTTCCTGTTCATGGGGTTTCTATGTGTTTTATATGAATGTTTGTTATTGAATGTGTTTACTATGCTTTACATGCTTGTACATGTGTTTCATGTTTTTTGAATGAATATTTAGGATTTGCATAATTTTTAATTGTTTCTCTTCTTGAAAGCTTTGGTGCAAAGAGTTCACAGTGCCAACAAGGAGTGCTAAGGCTGAGTCAAGTTTGAATCAGAAGCTGAGGGGAAATAAATTGATATTTTGCAGAGCTTTGGTGCAAGGAGTGCATAGTTCTCACAATAGTGTGTGGGTCAAAAGTCATTGAAAAGACTCACAAGCTCATGAGAGACAACCTGAAGTATTCACAAGGAGGTGCAAGGAGTGCACAATCTCTTAGAGAAGTTCACGTCAAGGTTGTTGAACACACTGAGGAATATTTACCATAGTTATTGAATACTCTAAGGGATCTGCAAGGAGTCCATCGAGAAAGTGCAAGGAGTGCATTGGAAGAATTTTGGAAAAATTCTTAATTGTAAGTCCCTTAGAAACTCAGAGTGTGAGGAGTGCACAATGACAACACACTCCTAAAATGTTGGTCAATCTAAGGAGGAAGAGCGAAGGAGTGTCAGGAGCGCACAAGAATTCCTTGTGAGGAACAGAGGGCCAAGACCCTTATAGATTTGAGCAACTAAAATCTCAATAGGGATAGTGTCATTGTGCATGAAGATAATGCAAGGCGTGCAGAGGTCAAGAATCCTTTCAGGATTCAGATTGTTGGAAGAAGCACAAGTATGCATTCATGCTTCATCAAAGTGTTGAAAAGAGATCAGGATGAATAGTGCAAGGAGTGCATGGGTGAACTATTTTAATTTCAAATCTTAGGAGGTGCAACCAAAGATAAGGCCAAGAAGAGAGCCTTTTGGGAGAAAATATCAAAGGAAAATCCTATGAATTTGTTAAAAATTCCTTTATTGAAAGGAAATCATAGTCAATAGAGGCAAAGCTATAAATAACGTTGGATCAATTGTCATAAGTGATATGGAACATCATATATACCTCCAAATAGGAGGAGCAGCACACATAGGAGAGGAACAGAACCCAGTTGTTGGATCTAGGTGTCGGTTACAACACCCATCAGATCTAGTGGAGTTGCGTGGGAGATAAGTGTTGAAGTCCTTCAGACTTCGCGTGTTCGGATGGATTGAAATACAGAGGAGTAGAGGCTTCTAAAGTCCTAAATGATGAAGAAAATTGGGACCATCCATCAGTCGGGATGTGTGTCAGTAGATTGGGGGTGGTTTGGAGGAAAACCAGGTGGGCCTGTTTGGGAGAAGAAAAGTTGGGAGTTTTCAACTCCTCCAAAGCTCCAAAGAGTGGAGCCTATCCTCACCGTCCGATCAGGAGGAGATACATGGAATTATATCTATAGGTTTGGAAGGTGAGAATTCTAGAGGATGAAGGGGAAAAAGGTTACCAGAATCCCAAAGTACGTGGGGAGTGAAGTAGATTTGGATCGTCCATTTGAGTGGACACGTGGCAGGAGATCTGAGAGCCCAAAATTCAGACTCTCCAAAGGAACAAAGGTGTGAAGTGTCTTGGAGGGAGGATTCCTGAAGCTCCAAACATCATAACCAATCCCAACCGTTGGTGCCAGGGTTATGTGTCAGTAGATCTGTGGATCCAGAGGAATAATACTCTGGAATATTAGGGGTAAGGCTGAGCTGAGAACTCGCGAATGGTCGGGAACCAAAGTTTATATCAACCCTCGATCAGAGGAGGACACATGGAGGATGGATATGAACTCCATAGATTCAAGGTTTGAGAAGAATAGAGTGCAAGATAGTTGGGACTCCTGAAGACTCGGAGGCCGTATTCCATCTCAATCGTCCAATCGCGGAGGACACATGGATGGAGGATTATCCCTTTGTTATTTCAATGTTCGGTAAGAATATTAAGTTGGAGGATCTAGGACTACCAAATTCTGGAGCCCCATAGTTCATATGGGTTGTCCATCTATCAAGACATGGTAGCTGTCGATATGAGAATGTGTACATTTGTTAGTTTGACGCTCCAATGGAAATAGAAGTCAGAGCAGGGACAACTCTCGAAGATATAAATCACGAAGTGTGCATGGGCCATTGATTTGTGGAGACACCTGGATCATCCAATCTGGTCTGACAGTCCAATAGTTTGCAAGTATTGTGTGTTGGATCGGTCAGAGATCTTGAAGCCTAAATAGTCTAAGGTTCTACCACCACCGTAGAACTTGGTGGGAGTTGTGAATCATCAATTAGATTTTGTCATTCGACTGGTTGAGTGTTTGAAAATTTTGGAATGAGGAGAAGATGAATATTTCTGAGCCCAAAGATTCGAAGTGCCAAAGTAGAGCGCTTAGTTTGGAACCTGTTCATGACCCATGGTCATATGTTGTTTCCTCCCAAAGAAAAACAATTTAGGGCTCAAATTTGATTTTATTGAAGATAAACATGGGAGCTTACCAGAAGTGCCTGCAGGTTTTGTGGGACTTTCCTGAGTAGTTAAGACCTATGGTAAAGGATTTTTGGGGGATCAATAGGAGCCCAAGAGCCAATTCGACTCCTTATTTGAACTATCTTTAGACCAGAAGTTCGTGCGGGGCGTGACTGAGGGTGGGGGTCTACATCAAGTGGTATCAGAGATATTTTTTATCTGCATACAATAGGCAAAAGAGAGGACAAGACATAGTACTGATTCTCTATGAAAATTGTTGCAAGGTGTGAAACACATATGGGATAGCTAGGAGGGTTGTAGGAGAAGGCCAATGATGTTCTCAGTTTCATAGTAGGAAAAGTAGACAACCAGGTGGGAAGATCGAAAAGAACTAGTTGTGTTCTTGGAGGCATAGGTGAAAGATGGCTACTGAAGGCCATAAACAGAAAGATCAAGGAGGCTTCCAGTAGGTGAGAAAATAGAAGAAGGACAAATAGCTCAAGGAGATGATAACAAATCTCAACAAGTTAATGTTGAATATGCAACAGGAAGCACAAGGAAGCTGGAAGTATGAATGGCCCTTGAAGAGAAAAGTAAAGTGGCTCCAACAACTAATGGCCAGAAGGCAGAAGAAAAATTTGGGGAGGTGGGTGAGGCATGTTTAAAACCTCAGTGCCACAGACGAGGAGATGGTTTACAGTTGTAAACCAGAGGTTGGAAGGAACCTCACTGATGAAGTTTCATATTTACAAGAGGGAAATAAGATGAGATCAAGGAGAGATATCATAAAATTCTAGGAGAGCAGAAGTGAAATTTCATATTACCATGAAGGAAATGAGATGGGATTAGTGAAATATATCATATAATTCCAGGTGGGAAGAGGTGATAATGCATATTTCTAGGAGGGAAATAAGATGAGATCAGTTGAGGATCTCATATACTTCTAGGAGGGTAGGTAAAAAAAATACAATTGTCATCTGAGAAAGGAGGATGAAACGAGACTCTATGAAAGTCTTAGCAGCTCATAAAAGAGTTCATATCATCAAGGAGTGCTGACAAAATTGGAGATGAGACTGTCTGAGAGTCTCATAAAATCATAAAAGATTTCATATCAGTAAGCAGTGTCGACAGAGGAGGAGGATTAGAGGCACATTATGTTCATTGAAGGAATCAACATATTCCTTCCAAGAAAACCAATAGAGGCCAATACACATGATGAAAGTGCAGTAGAGGAGGGACATCCATCCAAGACTGTCATAGAGGAGTAGGAGAAGACATTGAAATTTTCCCCATAGATGAAAGAATAGAGGAGCATACAGATCATATGCTCACATAATGGGAGAAGTAGCTATAGATCCTGGAGGATTGGCTAAGCAATCTAGGCACAAAAAAAGACTGCCAAAGGGATGTAGTTGTGAAGAGTGAAAATTAATTCCATCCTGAGGAGAAACTAGATGAAGCTGGACTTGTTCCATCACAAGAAGAGGTAGAGGGACTGACAAAAGGAGGACTTTCCGAAGAAATGACTGGGAATCATCTCGGTGACAATGTTGTAGAATTTGAATATATAGTGGAGTGGCAAGTTGATGCCATAGGGCATAGAAGAAGTATGGGAGATCATGAAGATTTGGCCATTGATTCATGTGAAAGAGTTGAAGCCCTGGAGGAAAGGGTAATAGTGTAGAGTTAGATTATCCAACAAGTCAAGTTGGAAACCGATGAAGAGAATATGCAACAGAGCAGGGTGCAAAAGAGAAGCCAACCAATAGACTAGATGGAAAAAGTAATAGAATAAATAAGAAGGCTAATGCTGGAAGAAACAAAGGAGGAAACCAACAACAAGAGGAAGTTGAACAGGGGAGAGCATGCAACAACAGGGTAGCAACAAGGAAGAGGAGCATATGGATAGCTCCAAATTCAGGTTTGGGATCCTGAAGGATATCAACAACAACAATGGGGGATCCATGAGCAAGAGTATGATGCAGGAGCATTTATTTATCTCATCAATGCAAAAAATAATCACATTAGCACACAAGGAGGGATGGGTGCCAAGGAAAGAGAGGCATCATCCCTCTCATTTCGAACCCAATTTAAATTTTTAATGCAATTAAATGTAATTTTGGTCTGTAAGAATTAAGGAAAATTGAGCATACGTCTTTGTACAGACCGAGTTATTGTAATAGATAGGGTCTCCTTTAATGGATGACAATAGGAGAGATATAGATATGATTCAGACTAGATTTCCATTGAATTTAATTCAATGCTATTCAATGTGAGTAGGTGGATGGAAGAAACGCTCGACGAGCTCCTCTTTTGTAATTTTAATTTTTTTTTCAAAATTCATTAGATGATTAGATGATTAGAGGATTATATGATGAAGAGTCGTAGATAAGAGATTAGAGAGTTGAAGAGAGGATAGGAAGCATTGAATACTCTGTTTCATTCCATCCTTTGTAAGCACTATACAGAAGCATTATGATTTTAATACAAAAGAGCAGTTTTTCATGTTCATGGGGTTTCTATGTGTTTTATATGAATGTTTGTTTTTGAATGTGTTTACTGTGATTTACATGCTTGTACATGTGTTTCATGTTTATGTGAATGAATATTTAGGATTTTCATAAGTTTTAATTCTTTCTCTTCTTGAAAGCTTTTGTGCAAAGAGTGCACAATGCCCACAAGGAGTGCTAAGGCAAATTCAAGTTCGAATAAGAAGCTGAGGGGAAATAACTTGACATTTTGCAAAGCTTCGGTGCAAGGACTACATAGTTCTCAAAATAGTGTGCAGGTCAAAATTCATTGACAAGACTCACAATCTCAAGAGAGACAACCTAAAGTATTGACAAGGAGGTGAAAGGAGTGCACAATCTCTCAGAGGAGTGCACATCAAGGTTGTTGAACACCCAGAGGAATATTTACCAGAGTTACTGAATACTCTGAGGGATCTGGAAGGAGTGCATTGAGCATGTGCAAGGAGTGCATAGGAATACTTTTGGAAAATGTCTTAAGTCTAAGTCCTTTAGAAACTCAGAGTGTGAGGAGTGCAAAATGCCAACACATTTATAAAGTGTTGGTCAAGATCAGGAGGAAGAGAGAAGGAGTTCCAGGAGCACACAAGAATTCCTCTGGAGGAACAGAGGGCCAAGACCCTTAGATATTTGAGAAAGTCAAATCTCAATATGGATAGTGCCATTGTTCACAAGGACAATGCAAAGTGTGTAGAGGTCAAGAATCCTTTCAGGATTCATATTGTTGAAGAAGCACAAGTATCAGCTCATGCTTCATAGAACTATTGAAAAAATATCAGGAGGAATAATGCAAGGCATGAACGGGCAAACTATTTTATGTTTGAAGCTCATGAGGTGCAACGCAAGCCAAGGCCAAGCAGACATCCTTGTGGAAGAAAATATCAAAGGACAAACCTTTGGATTTTTTGAAAATTCCTTTATTGAAAGGAAATCATAGTTAATAGAGGAGGATCTACAACTATCATTCGATCAACTCTCGGAAGCAATCTGGACCGTTAAATCTACATCCAGATAGGAGGAGGAGCGCGCAGAGGAGAGGGATGGATCCCAAGTGTTGGATCTAGGCATCGACTACAATAGTCATCATATCTAGTGGATCTGCACATGAGATAAGTGTTTAAGTCCTTCAGACTTCACACATTCAGAAGGATTCAACTACATAGGAGTGGAGGCTTACGAAGTCCCAAAGGCCAAAGAGCATCTAGAATTTCGATTAGGCAAGACGTGGGTCAACAGATTTGGGTTGGTTCAAAGGACAACCAGGTGGGATTGTCCGGGAGAACAGAGGATGGTTGTTTTCAAGTCCTACGAAACTCCGAAGAGAGGAGTTGATCCTCATCGTCCGATTGAGAGACACATGGAATTAGATATGGAGGTCTGGAAGGTGAGAATTCTAGAGAAGGCATGGGGAAAAGGTTTCCAGACTCCCGAAGTGTCGAGGGATAAAAACAAAGATGGATCGTCCATTTGAGTGGATGTGTGGCAGGATATATGAGAGCCCAAAAGTCCGGATCTCCAGAGGAATAGAGGCATGAAGTGTCGTGGAGTTAGGATTCTGGAAGTTCTGAATAGCAGAGCCAATCCCAACTGATGGTGCAAGGGTTACGTGTTAGTGGATCCGGGGATCTGGAGGAATTGTACTACGAAATATTCGGGGTAAGGATGAGAAGAAAACTCTTAAAGGGTTGGGAGTTGTAGTTGATCTTAGCCCTTGATCACAGAAGGACACGTGGAGGATGGATTTGAACTTCGTAGATTCGAGGTTCGGGAAGAGTAGAGTGCAGAATAGTTGGGACTTCTGAAGGCTCGAAGTTCAGAGTCCATATCATTCGTTCGATTGCAGGGGACATGTGGATGAAGGATTAGCCCTTTTTTATTTCAACATTCGGAAGGAACATTAAGTTGGAGGAGCCAGGGATCTCGAAGTCCAGATCCCCAGAGTTCATCTAGGCCATTCATCTTTCAAGGCATGGAAGTTGTCGATCTAAGCGTGTGTACATTCTCTAGTTCGATGCTCCAGTGGAAATGGCAGTCGTAGCTGGGAAAGCTCCTGAAGCCCGAAATCGTGAAGTGTGTGTGAGTCGTTGATTTATGGAGACACTGAGATTGTCGAATCTGGTTGACGCAGCCGCACCCACAGGCATGCTCGTTCTCACGGGATCTTCTCTTTCCTTGGCCTAAAGAACACTAACTGGTCCTTCTATTTCCCTATCGGGAAATATGCTCCCACAGATCTCTGCACGCGATCCCCCTTTATTTACTTATCGGAGGATCAGAACTCGCGGCTTCGCAAGTTCACCATCTATCACTGGGCTCTCAAATCCCCTAGACCCGATGGCGAGTCAACGCTAAATTTATCTTCCCCTGTCGGGATTTCTGCTTTGTCGATATTTTCCTTATCGAGATATCGCTACTCGCGATATCGAGCACTATGATTTGATGACTCTTGATACCCGATGCAATGAAACTCCGATGTATGCGTGAGTTGTCTCTTCAACTCCTTGTCACTTCTATCGAGAATTCAGAATTCGCAGGATCGCAAATCCGGATGCCAATGGATTCGGGACTTTCCTTTTCCCGATCCCCGATATGGTACGCCACCTGTCTTCCACTAACTCCTGTTGTGACCCCACACAACTCTTCCGTCAGGATATCGCGTTTCGCGATTCCAAGCTGCAAGAATTTATTACCTCTGAAATCTCCGATGCTTCGAACCCCGACTTCCTGGATTCTCCTGACACACATCCCCACTGATGGACGGTTTTGGGCTCGTTGGTATATCACGGATCACAATATCGCAATTCTCGTTGTAACAACTTGGAGCTTCGACTCGTGAATCCCTGATACATGATATCACGTGTAGATATGACAGTCCTTGTGACTCGGATCGACGACCCTGCCCTTCCTAAGATTTAACCTTCAGACGTTCTTCGTCGTAACCTCCTTGCACCTCCGCAAGATCCAACGGCCCTTAGAACTTCGCGAAATCTCCTCAGAAGTTTTCGACCATCCGTTCTTCCTTATGCAATCCACGAAATGAAGAAGTGCCTCTCCACGAGACTCATTCACCTGCTCGCCAAACTGAGACACTTCCCTCAGAATTTCAATAGAAGCTTCCCTGCACTGATCCTTCAGTGAATTCGAAGGCCTGCTCCTCCTGATATTTTCCACGAGATCAGTCCTCTTGGAAAACCTCTTTCACGCACTCCTTGTGGCAACAGTCTTCAACCACATCTAAGTGTTGAAGTCATGACTCTGTGCACACCTACAATAGCAGTCCTCAATTCCTCTGCTCAGAATCGCAACTCTGAGACTTAACTTAGCATGCACACTCCTTGCACGGCTCCTGCAACCCACTTTCACTCTTGGGCGAATGAGAACAAAAGTTAACTATTTGAGCCTTCTGTCAATGCACTCCTTGCGGACGAATTCAACTGCACTCCTTGCAGGAATTCTTGCTCAAACAGAGAAACAATTGAAACTCATTCTTACTTCCTCTCAGACTTCAAATCAACCATGAAATCACATACACATAATATAAACGCAAATGTATGACAGGAAGCAAACATTCATGAGAATATCAACATCAAAAATACACAAAGAACAACACAAACCATGAATTTGAATCAAAGTTCTTCTATTAATTCAAATATCTGTACATGGGTGTTCTTCATACAATTCTCTGCGTGCTCTTCTCTTCCTGCTCCCAAATTATTATTACAATGATACAATGAGGGTGTCTATATCCCGTTTCCCTCTTGCGCTCTAAAGCTATAAAATCTAGAATTAAATTCCTATCTACCTTCATTAACTATATTAAATGTCGACTATCTACTAAAGGACGAGAGCTATCCACTCAAGGTCCATTACAATATACAAAGGTGCCCCTTCATAAATGACTTCTTTAAAGGTTTGGTGCATCAATTCCAAAGTGTTTTCAAAAAATTTTGCTGGCTTGTCCAGCTATCCTCCGCTTCCACGCTATCTCGCTTGACGAGTTGGCGATGCTCCTGCATCACTAGTCCGGAAGTCCATCATTTCCTGAGTATTGTGTTTTGGAGCGGTTAGAGCTCCCGAATCCTGAATATTCAAAGGTTCTACCACTGCCATGGATCTTGGTGGGAGTTGGGAACCGTTGATTATATTTCGTCATTCGATTGTTTACATGTTCGACAATTCTGGAATGAGTAGAAGTTGAAGCTTTCGGAGCCTAAATCTCTAGAGCGCCAAAGTAGTGCGCTCGGGTTGGCACCTAGTCATGATCTGTGGTCATATGGTATTTCCTCCCAAATAAAAAGGGTCTAGGGATCAAATTTTATTTTATTGAAGATAAAGAGGGGGCCTACCAGAAGTGCCCATGGGCTCTGTGGGAATCTTTCAAGTAGTTAATACCTATGGTAAAGGATTTTGGGGGTTCAACATGATCCCAAGAGCTAATCTGGCTCCCTATTTGAATGATCCTTAGACTGGGAGATCATACAGGCCCCGATTGAGGGAGGGGGTCTCCATCATAATGCAGTAGGTCGTGTACATGCTCCAAAAATGGTTTTTTAAATAGAGATCCTCAACAGTAATTTTGGAAAATTGTGCAAGTCGAAAGGACAATGCCATGTATGCATAGGTGGGGCATTTTAGGGCTATAACATTGTCAACTCCATTAAAAATTTCTTTCATCCCATGCTTTAGCTTGCAGACATCCTCGATATCTTCCAGTGTGGTTATTGGCATGTGAAGGTTGATATGTTCCATATTTCACTAATACATATGGTGTTGAAGTACGAAAGGGAGATCTAACGGTACAAATAAAATCGATCATATCGTCGAACATTAGTAAGTAATTATCAAAATTTTGTTATTTTTCTTTTGCGTGCCCCAACATTCATTGGCCTTTTGATAGAGAAGAATCATCATTAACATTCCGATACATATTCAACGATCATCGCAAGGGCCATGTGGTACCCCATTGTCAAACTCAGATCACAAAGGCATGTTTCTAAAATCATGAGCTATAAAAACTCACTCTAGGACCTCTAAATACATGTAAATCTAATTATGATCAAATTATTTAATGGTCGTATGGATCGAGGTTGTCCCCATGGGGATCACATAAATATATAATAATTATCAAAACATTCTATGTTTTGGCATATTGTTTCGGAATCCGGTGATGTAAAGGTTGTAAGTTATGTTATATGAAACTAGAGGCTTGTCCGATTAGAGATAGTACGAGGAATCTTCAAAGAGAAAAAATGTGTGGGATCTGTATTTCACCGTGTCGGTCAATTTTGTAAGGGAGACTGTAACTATATGATGACTATCATGCAAATATCCTATTGTTATGATGATTTTATGGAAGATCAATATTGTTTTGATTCATACGTTTCTTATATGTGATTCTTTTTGTGATCTTTACTGTTTTTCTACAATCTTTAAGGGATCTTTAATGCATATTTATAAAAATGTTTTAGTCTAACTGCGATAAAATAATATGCTATGGATAAGACGTGTAAATTGAAGTGGGGCTATTTATAAACTATGGAAGGGGAACTAGGGTGCCAAGAAGAGAAAATAAGCCCATTTATTTAGCTCAAAACTAGATCTATGAATGAGTTTATGTTTGGTAAATATTTGAAAATGGAAGGGTTTATTAGAGTGGAAAATGCCCCTATTAAAGGTTCCTTAGGATATATCTAACCTTTAGTTATTAGGTATCAATAAACCCCTTCCAAAAATGATCCTTGAAAAGGTTTATTGATGTGAATAGACCCGATATCTTCCTCCTATAAGAGACAATGTCAAATGGGGATAAAATAGTTAGCTATCTAAGCAGATTGCTTGGGGGTTGGAAGTTTAAATTCATTGATGATAGAGGAAGGTATGTGGTTATCATTAGAAAATTTATAAATATGTCTATACCTTTGATTTTAATATTGAAAACTTAAAACCTTTTGTTGTGGAAAAACACCCAAATTTGTTTTGTAGGAGAAAGAGGGAAAATTTATCCTTGGTGCAAATTACATGCTAGACTACACTAAAATGCACCCTCAGGTCTAAAAAATCTTTCAATTTGAGTCCTATAAATTGTAAATGAGTTTCTAGGTCATTTTTCTTAGTTTTTCGTTTGCAAACATAAAATTCTTTGTTGTGCAAAAATATGCAACATGTGCCTAGTAAAACCCTAGAAATACACAACTTGTTTGTAAAAAGTAAGTGGAGGTTTTATTGTATTGTACATTTGAGTTTTTCAAGTTGTTGGGGGTGTGGTTCATCATATTAGACCTGATCATGTTGTTAATTTTGCGATTGAAATTTTAAAAATGGTTGATGTGCAAATGAGGAAAAATTTTCCTTCTTAATTGGAAGGTCAAAAATGCACTAAGTGACAAAATTAAAATGCATGCCCAAGTTTCCTTGTAGCAACTAAAATTGTTTTATAAGTTGTATGATGGATATATCCATATTTGATATTTACCTATATAATCTAAAGAGAAATTTTAGAACATAAGAGGTTGATTTCATGCACCTAGATTTTGGATTTCATGTAAATCTAAAGTCAAAATGCCTTCGAGTAAAATGCACTCTCTAGTCTCAATTTTGACCCAAATTGAGTGGTTCAACTTGAAGAAATTGCAATTTTTTAATTTACACCTTGAAATAGACGTATATTGGCAATTCTAAACAAAAAAGTACTTGATGTTCATAAAGGATAAAAAGTCCCTTGTAAAATTGAAGGGCCAATTTGTTAAAGTTGTCTATAAGAAAGTACACACACAAAGTTGGATAATCCTCCATAATTTAATATTTAAGTTGTAAATTGATTATTAAAATATTTTTAACATGTTTTTACAATTAGGAGTGCATTTTCACTCCAATGAGGATCATTTATATTCACAAAGATTCATGAACTTTTGATTAGTCAAAGGATGGTGGGTTATGAGAGAAATCAAGGTCAATCACTTCTAAGAAACCAATTTTATATACAAAATGGAATAAATATTAACTCTAATTTCTGTAATAGAATAAAGAGGTCAATATTACAGGAAATATTATAAGTTACAGGATTGTAGAAAATTTGTACATCTGTCTATACCTTTTTTGTGAAACTTGAAACTTAAAACCATTTTCCCTGAAAAAATACCAAAAAATGTCTTCTAGAACAAAGAGGGAAAATTCTGTGTTGGTGTACATTTTTCCTTGGTGCAAAATGCATTCTAGGATACACTAAAATGCATGCCCACGTCTCAAAAATCATTCAATTTGAGTGGTTCAAATTGTAAATTATTAGTTAAGTCGTTTTTCATAATCCTATATACTTATCTTTGCATTTTTAGTCATAAACATTTTTTTTGTGCAATAATAGGATAGTGATTCCTAGTAAAACCCTAGAAATTCCCAACCTATTTGTGAAACTTAAGTGTATAACTTTCCAAAGATACTAAACAAACATAAATATTTGAGTTAGGGAGTCAAATCCATTTTCTATATCACTGACTTTGGGAAGCACAAGGTTTCATTTGGGGCCAACAGAGTAATCAAGCACAAGGTTGCATTGGGGCCAAAAGAGTAATCAACCCTACTTTGTTGGTATTGATGTTGACTATCGACTGTCCCCCCCCTGATTTGGTATAATGGGTGGTACCATAGAGGCCATAATATTTTAGACTTCCTACCCAAGGTGATAGCACAGGGAAGATGGTGTTGTACCTAGGATTGACATTGGCTAGACTCACTCAGACTCCTTGGAGGGTTTCCCACTTATTAGTGAGGTAACTTGAACTAGGGCGTTAGTTCGTCAAGCAGGTTTTCAACGTAACTTTCCCACCTTCTAAAACTCATCCCCTTCTTGCATCGATCCTGCGAAGTTGGATTCCATCACCAACTAGCGATTCTTTTTTATAAGGTTTGTTTGCATGCTTGACTCCTAGATTAATTAGCGTTTTCTAGATAATACAAGTGTGAAAGAGTAACACTATGGTAATCATTATTCACTTACTGTGATACCAACAAGATACTAGTAATGAAGTAGAACCATTGTACTAATTAGTGTTACATCTTGATAGAACAATGCTTATGCATATCCAATTTCATAGAATATTCCGAAAATTTGGTTAAAGAATAGAGCATTTTAACTGTAATTTTAGAGTAATTAAGCCTTTTGATTTATCTTTTATTTCAAAGAGTTATAGTATTAATGAGAAACATTTATGTGTGCTCAACGAGTAACATTTTTTCTACCCTTCTATAAATTACATAGAGCATAATTATTGTTTCATCGTTTCCTACTTTCTTAAGAGAAAAAATTCCAAACTCTCCATTATATGAGAAACTCTCAAGAGTCTCTCTTAAGAGTCATTTAGCTTTCCAAGGAAAATTTCATTTTATAGTTGTATGATTCCTTATAGTTGTAACTTGAGTGTGTCTTGGTATCCAAAAGTATTTCTACAAGAAGAGTAGGTTCCAAATTAAGGACTGTGTTCATTGGATTAGGAATGAGTACATCTGAACTTGGATGCCACATTGCTTACCTGAAAATTGTGTTCATTATTATTAAAAATGAGTACATATGAGCTTGGGTAGCACATTGCTTACCTGAAAATACACATGCCACCTTCTACATCCTTGAAAACAAGAACACTCACCCTATTCCAAGAAGAGAGAATGAGAAATAACCCAAGAATACTTTGGAAGAGGAGAGAATGGCCTATGTATACGTTAAAGAGGACGCCCAAGCCAAAGAAACCTTATATCAATGAACTTATCCAATGCCATTGCAAAGAGGGAACCTAGAAACAAAGAGGCATGATTTAGATTAACCAAATAGGGTATGTGGGCACTTGAGGTATAACACATATGGTATTGTGATAATTTGTTTCATTTGCATAGAACAATACCTTATGTGGGAAACTATGACTGGTGGAGTGGTATTTCGAAGAGATTTTATTTGAGTGGGGAGGTGGATTTCTTAGTGTCCTACTATTAGAACAACCAATTTGCAACTTTTAAGGAAATGTGTCCTAGTCATGTGTGTTAGGGGTTGAACACCCTTGTTACAAATTCATCAAACCCTCCAACAAATAATATTAAAGTTCATTAAAGGTAAAGAGATGCTCAAAATAGCATTGGACAAGGTATTTGCTACCATTGCTCTTTCGTTGCTTGAGAGTGTTAAGATTTTCAATGGTTTTCTATGCCATATGTCCTCTTTATTCTTGTAATACTCCTCAAACATATAATTTTGAATTATTCATGATATACCACATAAAGTTCTTCCTACTTCCATAATTGCATGACAGAGTACAAATAATGCGGCCAAAGATGGAGCATTGTCTCAATTGTGTGAACACATTGTCATGTTGTTGATACGAATGTTGTAGGTAGTGCCCAATATGGAGTGTAATTTTTGTGGAGTGTAACCTCTAGGAAATCCTTATTGAAATCCCATAAATGTGTCTAGTCCAGTTTAAAATACTCCTAGATATTGCAGCCTCCATATTGGCTATGTTCATGGTAAGTAGTAGAGTCTAGTATGGATTTCATTTAGTGCTTGTTATATTTCCACTAAAATGTTATTGAATAGTTGGCCATGTATTTATTCCACCTCACTAATTAGCTTTATAGTGTTCCCCTATTGGTATTCCAACACCCACAAAATCCTACAATTGGTTGTTTATGAAATAAGAAAAAAATGAGAAATCTTTGCTCATAGAAAATCCATCTGCAAACTTGAGGTTCCTCAAGAACAAAATTATTTCTCCACTCTTTGGATCATATTTCATCAACTTTCTAGTATCATATCCACTAAATATAGATAAAAAAAGGTTCATTCACTGAAGATCAATATTAGAATAAGTGAAGTATATCGCTCCTCCTAAAATCAAGATCATTTGTCAATCAAAATGGAACTCCCTCAACTTCATTGGAAATGGTTTTTTAAATGCTCCCCTTTAGAACCTAAAAGAATAAATCCAAATCAAGCATCTGTAATGTAAATTTCATTTTTTTTTCCTATGGAACCTCATTTCCAATTGTTGGCCATGAATGTGCTTGAATTCTGGATTTGGTGCAGGAGGATTCTTGAGATTACATATTTCTTTGTTGATATGACAGTTCCCTCCTTGCTACCATTGAGTGCATCAAATAGGTCTAAACCAACATTCCCTTTTGTTTCATAGAGTTTTAATATTCTTGGTGTTCATACGTTCTAGATATCTCTCCTCTATATGTATTCTTTCAAAACAAATATGACACGTGATATGCCCTTCCCTAAGAAATCAAATATTTTTCTACAAGATGAGAATAGGAAGTGCATTTCATTTATCAATTGTTGTTTATTTAATATTCATTAGTCTAAAATGGTTTCTTCTCCAAATGCACCCTTGTCTTTGGTTATAAACAAAAACAAGGATACATCAAACATCATAAGTCATAAGTTGGAATCTCTATCAGTCCTTGGTAGGAAATGGAAGTGAGCTATTGGAAATGGAAAAGAGCACCAAGATCATGCCAAGGTTAGTGTGTATTGTTACAAGTTCACTTTTTCCATTGTTGGATAAGGATGGTGTAAGCATCATCAAACCATGAAATAATGCTCATCACTCTTCAGGCAATAAAGATTTAGATGACTCCAAAATATGCAATGAAATTGTTGCCCCTCTTTTCTACCCTCAATAAAAAAATGCAAATCAAGTATGAGAATAAAAATGAAACCTTAAAAAGTACATAATCTCAAGACCTAGGGCTTTCTACCCTCTTTTAGGAGGTCAAAAATCTCTAAAACAAACCAAAAATTGGAATTTTCATTGTCCCAAACGTATTGCAATCTCAAAAACAATCTTTCATTGATTTTTCATACATAGGTAGGGAAAGAGATAGAGACATCAATCGTGGGAAACTTTCCACATCATTATTTTCATGAAAAACCCATTTATGCTAGATCAAATCCACCCTAGTGAGAAGAACATACAATTGTTAATCAACCATGGAAACATATTAACATACATCCATTGAGATATATTATTTATGTCCCATAATGTGACCCTCAATGATGATTTGAAGTGGAGTATGCCAACGCATCTTTTACTCCATCATGCTCTTACTATTTGTGTAATAGATGGGATCTCCATGAAGAAACCAATGATCCACATTACATCTATTCCTTCAAATTGAAAAGAGAGTGATCATATCCTCATCCTCATAGTTTTCATGCCCTTCATCACATGAGGGGATGATAACACCTATAAATTATTCAATTTCCAAGGGTTTCTCTGCCACATCTATCCTCTTCAAATATTTAATGGTCTCATCATTAAATTTAGAAATTTGAAGAGATAAATAACTTATCAAACCCTTTTCTTTATGCAAGTGTACATAATCGTGATGATATGATTCTTCTGTAGAATGCATATCCTTCAAAGGAATTATGAGATGTTGCAACGAGGTCTTCAATGACTTCATCACTCCTCTCTTCCTTTGGATCTCAAATCACAACTGTTTCACCCGCTATATTTTCAACATTTTCCTCTTCATAGCTAACATCCCAACACTTGTTAAATTCCTTGACAAAAACTACAAGTGAACTATATCCCTTAGAATACAATCATAAAACTAATATAGTGCATAATTTTCCAAGGAACACAAACATTTTCATCCTAGCATACTCATGGAAAATGTTGAATTTTGAAATGAAATGAACAAAATATGTAACATGTAGTGAAATTGAGTCATTATGTCCATGGAAATTTGGGATATGCTTGTCCTAATCCATATCGAGGAATTTATTCGGATAAGAAAAGAGGACAAAGTATGAAAACCTTCTAAATAATGGACAACCAAACAACACATCACATATTTAATTACAATCCCATAAGATTAAATGAGCCATTTAAATGTACAAAGACCCAATCTGAAATTACAATAGAAATTTCCCTCAATACTCAAAGTTGCATCAAGAACTAGGGGGGGTTGAGAGGATCTACCATAAACTCTTATTAATGTGCAGAACCACCCTTTGAATATTATTTCCAACATCAAATAATAGTGTCTAATTTATCATAAAATCCTAATCATCCAAGACAAAAGATGAGGAGGATGGAAACCTCACATATGCTTATCCCTTGACTTCATCCTATGTTAAATCATCTACTATTATCTTGATGGGATATCCCTGTCAATCTAATAGTCATTAGAAAATCAAAGAGATTATCCTTTTATATATCCTCTCCTTAAATTATTTAAAAAAAAATAATAGTCAGTGCTTTCAAGATCCACTTCTTCCTCCAGGAGAGAGAAATAAAATAATCATTCATAAATGCTCCTTAGAAGCTGGGTTCTCCAATTAAATAATAAAATATATATGACAAGGGTTTGAATAGTTTTTTGTGCCACTTATCATGCTCTTGAAATAGGGAAAACACCCTCTTGAAATATGATTCTTTCTATAAAGTGTCTCGAATCCTTATACCATGTGTCCTTTTCTACCTTTATGCCATGTGTCCTTTTCCATGAATTAGGAAACGTGTCCTCTAGATTAAGTCTAGAAAAGGAATCCACTAAATTAGGTTGGTCGAATAAAGGAGAAAAAAACATTGGCATTGTCAATGAAAGTACATCCAAGAGAGACCAAGATCACAATAATTTAATGGAATATGTTACATGAAGCATTTCAAATAAAGATGGTCTAGTCGTAGTACAAAGTTGGTTTGTTTGCATGCTTGACTCCTAAATAAATTAGAGTGTGTTGTTTGTTCTCCTTAGTTGGACTTAGGATTGAGTTTGTGTCTAATGGCATCAGTTCCAAGGCCTTCCAACCAACATCCTATCCTATTACCGCCACTTGTTGGGATGTGTCATTTCATGACTCCAAACATGCCCCCATAATGCCTAGATAGTATACCAATAGTAATAGAGCACAATACAAGTGTGAAAGAGTAACACTATGGTAATCATTATGAGCTTACTATGATACCAACAGGATACTAGTAATGAAATAGAACCATTGTACTAATTAGAGTTACAACTAGAATGGATGATTGTTTCTGTTATTGATGGTTTTATAGGACGTACAAGGAAGCATGTATTTTTAAGATATATCTTTATTGATTGAGGGAAGTTCAAGTAGAATAGAGGAAAGTGAGACATCGAATAGGTCTAATGGGCAGAGATCATCTAGAGGTGAGAAGATCAGAAGAAAATTTCATAGACGCATGTTGTTGAAGGAAAATCTCCCTACGGACAGGTAGATCTCCTCAAAGAGCTAGAATCTTAACTCTAAGAGAGAAAGTGATTATCATGGTCACTGAATTCCTTTTAGATCTAGGTGGACTAGTGTGTGAGGAGGAAGGAGAAAAGAAGTACCTTTTACCAGTGTTTGTCCCTGCATGCTCCGAGTTGAGCTCCAATCTTTCGCTCCTCGATAAGCCTTGTAGGCAAACAAAGTACGACTACTTCCTACTCTATCAAGATTAGTCCAAAATAGGTCTATCTACTAAAGAGAAAAATTCATGTGAGATTGAACATGAATTAGAAAGAAACAGGCCAAGCAAATTGTATTAATGAGGACAAAACATTGCTTACAGCCATGGATGAATTGCAGCAGTTTTGTCAAGTCCTCCTTATCTGCCCCTTGCTCAAAAGATCCATGATACGAATGATGATAGCTTCATTGATTTCTCCCTATGAGATCATAGGTCTCTTGCCTTCAAAATATCTTTGTTCCAGCACCACTTACAAGATCATAAGTTTGGTGTGATTCTCCTTTTCCACTCCCCTTTCACCATTAGAAAGCTTGCTTATATAGCCTTGGAGAGGCTTTAACCACTTGAGATATCCTTGGGGAAGTTGAGGATTTTCCTCCTTCAGTTGAGGATCTTCCCTAAGATCATGGCTGGACTAGGGATTCGAGCCCAACTGCCTTCTAAGAATGAAAAGATCCTTCCCCCATTCATCTCAACAACTCAAATGCTGCCTAAAATAGGCAGCGCTCCCTCAAAAGGGCCATCAGAGCATTGTAGCACTACCTAGTAGGCTTAAGGGGGGTGCCAGTGCTCCTAAAGACACCAGTGCTCCCTCAAAAGGGCCAAAGGAGTTTTATAATTCTCCCAGACAGTGTAAGGGAGAGTGCCAACACTCCCAAAAGAGGTATAGGGGAGCGCTCTCCTTCAAAACTTAGTTTTTTTTAGTGTTTTCATATGGCAAAAGGTTCATGAGCCTAGTTAACCTTTCCTCCTCTTCCAAATCAAGTGTTTTAGGTGTTTCAAATGTCCTTCTCATGTCATTATAGGCACAACATAGACATGATGGAAGTATGCTTTCTTTAACACTTGCGACACTTGTGAGAAAAAAGTGACACTTGTGAACCTTGTAATGATGACACTTGTGATACTATCAAAGTGAGTATTTTTTATGTGTAATAGATTTCCCCCCAAAGTATGAAGTTAGAAGATGAGAAATGATAACTGAAATGATTTGTAGACTTTCAAGCAAGGGTATAGATGCAGAGAACCTGACAACAGCTGCACACAAACATCCAACAAATATTATGACATGTTTCAAACCCAAGGCAGGCATACCTATGCTTGGGTGATCAAGACTTGCAAGATATGGCTGCCATAAAATACACTGCGGATCCATAATTGTATTGATAAAAAGGTATAGCCACTGAAAATAAACTGTGGATCTATACTCTTATGACATGAACTGATCGTAGCCATGAAGAATACACAGTGGATCTATGAGATGACAGGACATAGCCACGACCAATACAAAGTGGATCTATGTAACAGTATATGTGTCATTGTTCAAGAGAAACTCCTTCGCAACATGGGAAAAGTACATATCAAAGTGATCACTCAACCCAGGGTCTTCTTAACGATCCTGATGTAGTATGAATCTAACCATGTGAATAGATGTCCTGATGTCGAACATGGAAGAAACCACTTGATTACCGGTCAATGGTGTAAACCGTTAACAAGCGCGAGGGAGATCATCATCAATGTCAATGATTCCCAAGGTACTCTAGTACATTCCAATGAATGTGAATAGATGAGCTGAGGTCGAACATCCGTGGAATCATCCGATCAGAGGTCAATGATGTAAACCCACTATCGAATGTGAGGAGGCCTACCATTGAGGCATGCAGGTCCCAAAGTACTAACTGGTGTCTAAGGCTAGTTTCTGGATAATGTGTTGAAGTCGATAGGAATAGGATCGTAGAAGGAGGGCCTTGATGTATCCCTCATCAACGACACGAAATGGACATAGAGATGTAATTGGTAGATCAAATGAACACGGACTGACAGGATATTTGTGATGGCTGACTCTCGAGGAAGATACTTCCCTTGAACACTGAGGCACGACAGCAGAAACATGACATGGACCAAAACTTGATGATGCAGTGGATGCTGTGACTTACGTTAGGAGACCCAAAGGAGTGAAAGAAACTCAAAGGATTGGCTCAGTGCAGAGGTTTGGTGGATTAATATGTGCACAAAGACAAAGTATCATGTTCAAGGGCGACTTTAAGAATTACTTGGTAATGTTCTCAAAAACTGCTTGGCTTGCTTCCTTCAATTTTTCCCCCATCCAGATAGACGAGTACCTCTTTTTTAATTTAACGAGCTCGAGGAGGGTAACACATGCTCGGTATAACTCACCTTCGGTAAGTTCCTCTTCCTTTGTTTAATGAACTGGAAGACGTAAGGGTTTGATCCCATATGGGCCTGTCGATGTTTTGTTTAGCGAGTCCAAAGACAAAAAACTCAAAGGTTTTTCATGATTATAGAGTCTAGAAAAAAACTTAAAAGAGAAATCTCTCAGTTCCTTTTTCGTAAAGTAGTCTGACGAGACCGAAAAAGAGATAAACTATCAATCAGCAGACATTTTCTTCAAATAATTTAACAAGCGTGAAGAGAAAAAGTTCGCTCGGTAATCTTTTCATTTTTAGAGAGTCTGAAAAGGACTTAAAGGTGACTCCAGTGTTGTCCTTTTTCATAATGTTAGTCTAGAGAGGCTGAAAAAGAGATAAATTATCACTCGAAAGACGCCCTTTCAAACCATTTAACGAGTGGAAAAGGAAGCAAGATCACTCAACAATCTTTTCATGTTTAGAGAGTTTGAAAATAGATTAAAGGAGACTCCAGAGGGTTCCTTTTTCGTGTATCCATACAGGTCCGAAAAAGACATAAAAGTCTACTCGGATGCATTCTCATGTATTTATGAGCACGAGAAAGAACAAAGACTAAGCTCGGTATGCCCCCAGCTTGAAAGCTAGTGGCTTAACTCCAGAAATATAATCAAAGGCTGGAGACATGCCCTCCAAGCTTCAATTCATTCACCAGCTCTAAGGTCGTCACCAATTTCTGTATAAGAGGGGAAAAAGGAGAAGGGTGGATGAAAAGAAGGTTCAAGAGAGGTGTCTGTTTCATTTTTTAATGAGCTTGACACATGAAAAGAACTATGTTGAAGGCCTTTATTTCATTTTTTAACGAGCTTGCCACAGAGAAGAGAAACTATGGTTTCGTCTGAATTAGGGCTTCCAAGAGGATAATGCTCTGGAAGGGTACCATGTCAATGGATAAAACATGGTCATGGCCTTTAGGAGATCTTCGTTGGATGCAAGATAATCACTCGAGAAGGAACACATGTCGAGGGTCGCAATAGGAGTAAGGAGATTAGGCTCCAATAATCCTACCAAAGAAATCACCAGGTCCACTACCAGATCCAAATCGTCGGAAGTGGAAAGCATGGGAGATGATGAAAAATCAACACCAGGAGGGGAGATAGATGGTATATCTGCCTGAATTTATTTATGAGGGGAAATAAAAGAGGATCGGTGATGGTTATTATCCCGAGGTAACTTGTCAATGCAAAACATTTCCGGAATAGATTCATCCAAAGGAAAAGTTCGGGAAATGTAGTCGATCGCAGATGACAAGGAACTCAACCATGATTGCATCGAGGAACTGTCAAGTGCCAATAGATGTTGGGAATTCGGTGAGGAAGAAGCGGATTGGGTAGAAACTTATGATGTTTCGGCTGGACTAAGTGGCACAGTGTCACTTAGTCCATCGAATTCCAACAGACAAGGTACAATCCGAGGGTCAGATGATTCCAAAGATTGATAAGCCACGGTCGAAATCATATCGATGATGGAAATATGATGTGTAGTCAGTGGAAGTGGTGTAGGGAAGGTACCCATGAGGCTAGAATCTTTCAGTAAGCCAACACTAATGTTTTCATATGTGATCTTGTTGTCTCCCAAGAAAGGAATATTGTTGGTAGCGGGAGCGCGAGCATCGGTCGTGCCGAAATCCAACTGATCAACAGTGAAAATTTTTCCCTGGTGAGGAAATTGTACACATCAAAATACCGACGAGGCAATGGCAGTCATAGCATAAAACCAACTTCTTCCAAGTAACAAGTTGTAATCGAGGGGAGCATCGACCACCTTGACATCAACAGTAATGGTTTTTCCACCCAATTCGATGGGCGGGGACTGTAAAAGCCCATGGGGATGAAAACCTTGCCCATCGAAGGTGCGTAACATCATTGGGGATTTGTTGAGTGCTGGTGATTTTAAACCTTTCCAACACACTAAAGACATGACACAAGTTGAGGCTCCCTCATCTAGAATGGTTCGATGGATTTGTTGATTGTGAACAACAACATCAACTTGGAAAGCAAGTTGGTGGGAGAGTCGAGATGCATAATTATCTAGGTTAAACATGATCTAATTGGATGAATCAGGATCAACAATGCCAAGAGAGGTCAAGATCGTTCTACGTTGACTCAGGCAGTGCTGTAGAACTTCTAATGCAGACATAGCACATGGTGCTTGAGCCAAATATTCAACAATGTTGTAGTTTTGGGCAGCACATGAACTAGGATTAAAGGTATCTTTGCGGATAGTTCTCTTAGGAGGGCGTAAGATAGATTCAAACATGGGTTTCTCAATCTGAAGTGGTCCATACGGAGTATTAACCGATGGAAGACTAACAGAGGATGATGATGGATCCGGTAAAGTGTCGGCACTGTTAGTATCTTTTCCTTTGTCAGGGTTACCTAGTGTGTCGTAGTTATTAGAGTGAGTGGTCAAATTGATCCCATTAAACATATAAATATGTGCACTCAGCGAGGCCTCATCATTAGGATCGCTAGAACTGCCCCCAGGAGAGGGGGTTTGAGCAACCATGGATTGTTGTTGTGGAAAAGGTTGAGTAAGCACAGCGGGTTGTGACTTCCCTTGGAAAATTTTGGCCACTTCATTGCAAAGTGGACAATATTGAGTGTAGTGACCGTCACCACAAATGGTACATGGGAATTTCAGTTTCCGTTGTGGTTTCATTTTGGTAATAGGTGTTTCATTTTTGGGTTGTTCATTATTATTTTTTGATTTATTCTTTGTCTTCTTCTTACCTCCAGATTGTTGTGAAGGGGCAGATTGAACTGCATTCACCTCAGAGATTTGAGTTTGGGGGGAGGTAGAGGAGGGTGTATTCGATTTGGAAAGAGATTGAGTTTTGATGGAACCGATAACGCCATCCACATGAGATGAGGATGATGGCTTAGAAGGATCAGTATTAGCTCGAGCAACATTCAAAATAAAATCATACAAAGTACCAGATTGGGAATAAACCAAGTCTAAATACTGAGCCCAAGCGATGGCTTGTTCCTCTGTGACTGCACCACCCATAGCGACATCCCGAGCGATCGGGGGTAACAATGATTTAGTAAACCATTATGCCAAGAGCATGTCAGGAATGACTGCCTTGATCATCCTTCCTCGTCACCTCCACTCATGAATATGGTCAGAGATATGCACGGAGTTGGTTTGACGAAGGGAGGTCAAGAGTTCAGTACCTGTCTCGTAGCGAATGGGAAGTTGAAAGTGTGTGAGGAAAGACATGGCGAGGGAATTGAAATCATGAAAATAAGCATGTGGTAGTTCAATATACCACTTTGATGCCGAACCGGTAAGCGTTCGTTGGAAAAGACGCAAACGTACAAAATCATCCATGAGGGAGTTTGATGAACACCACAAATGGAAAGTCATCACATGGTTGTTCGGATATTCACCAGGGTTTCTGTCAAACTTCGGAATATCAGAAGGAAGCTTAGCTGGAATGATTGGCCAAAACGGTGAATGAGGAATAGGATCATTAGTTAACCGAGACAAGTCTGGGAGATCCAGAGTCGCAAGGAAAGATAGCAGTTGGTTAATGTGCGAATGATATTGGTGTAGCATAGGAACACCAGTGGGACCATATACTAGGTTAGGTGGATAGTTGTAACTAGTAGGTCCTCCTACATATAGTTCTTACTGACCAGGGTAAGAAGGATTCGACGGTGCATGAGAAACATGGGCATAACCCGATGGGTTCTTAACATTATAGGCGAGGTGATTTATTTTCCCGTGAGGAGGATAAACATTTTGGCCTTGAGAAAGGTAAGGAGTATATCCTGGAGGTGGATACACATGAGGCCCATAAGGAGGATAAGACTGTGGTCCCGGAGAACTCTAGGTGGTGTTTTGGATACCGCCCAGATAAGATTGCCCGTAAGATGTTCCATAAGGGCCAGGATTGGATACTCCTCCTAGTGGGTTATTATAAAAGTGCCCCCCCCAATGTGGGGCTGAGTAAAAGTGCCTCCTGAAGATACTCCCTAGGATTGTGAAGGGTTTCCAGCAAACGAGGGTTTCCCCCCTACCAATGGTGGATGTATGACCGGGGTTTGACTAGAAAATGGAGGTTTCCCTCCAAGAGGAGCATGAACAGGGGGATGTCCCCCGGGAGGGGCAGATCCTCCATGGAAAGGTAGTCCTCCAGGAGGGAAAGGTATGTTGGATGGTGGTTTCCCTCTAGCCGGTTGTGTTTGACCAACAGGGGTCTGCATTCTCAGGTGAGAAGATGTCCCAACAGGATCGTGTGGAACATGCAACGCTGTAGAGTAAAAACTTGTAGAAATAGAGGTAGAGATTGAAGTGCTTTGGGGATGAGTAGAGGTGATGAGTCCAACATTAGGATAGAATTGTGTTGGTGTAGCAATAGGGTGAATAACCTGATCGACTGGGTGATTTGTTGTTTGACCGGATGGTCCTGGTTCACTAGGAGGGTCATGAGGAGGAAAGGGTTGTCAAATAGATTCAAAATTCTCATAGAGATCGCGTCCCTATGAAGTCCTCCATATAGAACGAGCAAGTGTGGGATTGGTTGCTACTGCGGTGCTAGGACGAATATGAGTCCTATACTCATCACCAAAGAGTGGTTCTGTGGATCCCATGCATGTTTCGGTAAAGATCCTCTCCGGTAATCGTGGGACTTCTTCATCTATGATGTTCCCAAGGGATTCTAAATGAACCAAAAGTGGTTCGAGAGGAGTTACCGACACAGGTGTGGTGGGATTTTCAACCGTGCCCAAAGCGTCTTTTGGGTTATCTAACGAGGGATCAATAGCACTTCCGACACCAGATGGATTTTCTACCTCTCTATGGTAGTTGTCTTCCAGAGGGTTAGAAGGTAAGGGTTGATAGCCTTCCAGAGGCAACCCTTGCATCCTACGTGATCGGCGAAGACCTCTATCATCTACGGGCTCAATTGTGGAGAATAACAGATCACACTGAAAATCTAGGGCCAACTAACAAAAAGAAATAACATGCGCTAAGAAATCTAGGAATCAACCAAGCAGACAAAAATTCTGTCGATGACCATACTAGTTGGTGATGAAATCCAGTCACCAGTTTCTGTTGAAGGAAAATCTCCCTGCGGACAGGTAGATCTCCTCAAAGAGCTAGACTCTTAACTCTAAGACAAAAAGTGCTTATCATGGTCATTGAATTCCTTTTAGATCTAGGTGGTGTTAAGCCCTAATGTTGGCTCATTACCCCTTAATTGGGCTATATTATATTAGTAATGTTATTTTATTTATGTCGGCTTTAGGCCATTAGTTGTAATTATACCTCCTAGTCTCCTATATATACCAAGGAGACATTTTCATTTTGAATCATATTGTACTTGAACATTTAAGTGGGGTAAAAGGAGGTTGCCCCCTCGAAGAGGCTTATTATCTGAAAATATATCTGTTTCAAGGAATTGAGTACTTTTCCTGAGGTTTTTCCATGATATATTGATGTTTGGTTCTTAACATATTGTATCAGAGCTCAAGGTCTTGGGGTTTCTCTGCTACATCTGAGACACTGTGACATTTTAGCTATAACTTTTTTTCTACAACGTTTCAGAAGGAACCGCTTGGAGATTTTTTAGTAGACAGATCAAGGTACGTTGGGTTCAAAATTCAGCTCCTGAAGCCTTATAGTTTAGGAGATAAAGCATGTACAATATAGGGTTCTGGAATCATCCTGAAATGAGTCATTGTGGAATTTTCGCTATAAAAAAATTTCTGTAATGTTTTAGACCCTGAACTCTGGAGGCCATTTACATAAATTAGTAAAATATCTGTGGTAAAAATTTCAGCTTCTGGGTCATTGTAAATTTGTAGATACACCTTGTGTAAGATAGGGTATCTGACTAGTCCTATTGACTAGTTTCAAGAAGGTGTTTCAGGTAAAACAAGCATAATGTATTGCTAGAGTATCCAAATCAAGTGGGACTGGTTTCATTGGATCATGAACAGTTTGTAGTAGTTTGGGTGCGAGTTTCATAATTTTATATCAATTATTTTGTGTGGGGCATTCTATACAAGTGAGATCTCCTGGAAAGGACAAAAATCGGCAAGTTGTGAGGAAGTTACCGTAAATTCAACCTGTCACATCCAATTTTGATCAGACCTTTGGAATTGCAGAGAAGAAATATCAGAGAGCTACCTAAAAGAAAGTTTCATACCCAGAAGGGCCGAAACTTGGGAGATAGAACAGAATAAATATTGTCTAGCAGAACCACCTCAAAATCAAGACTCAAAAGTGATATTTGGCCAGCATGCCACCCAAAAAGGGACCTTATACACCAAATAAGCCTCCAGAAAATCCTAATTGGACTCTTGATGAAGGTGAAGAAATGCGTAGGGACATAAATGATTTACAAAAGAAGACAATAACTAAAGATGAACTACAAGAGATGATGGATTCAATGGAAACTAAGTTGGATACTAAGATGGATTCAATGGAAGCTAAGTTGATGGATTCAATGGAAGCTAAGTTGGATACTAAGATGGATGGATTAAAGGGGGAGATCATATAAGTAATGAGAAATTTTGTAATAGAGAAGACACCCAAAAGTGAAAATGCATCCCATGAAATTCATGATGAGGACACAAGGAAGGTGAATCAAGAATGGAGAAACTCCAACTTTAGTTTGAAGACCAACCA
>ML782286.1:180576-233540 GCA_009831015.1 Picea engelmannii
TATGGACCTTATAAGGTGTTGCAAAAGATTGGTACTATGCCATACAAATTGGAGTTGCCTGCATCTTCACGAGTACACCCAGTTTTCCATGTTTCATGCTTAAAGAAGGTTATAGGTGACAAGATCCCAGTTCAAACTATATTTACGGAACTTGACGAGGAAGGAAAAATCATATTGGAGCCTGAAGTCATCACTGACACAAGAATTTGCCAGCTAAGGAATAGATCCATTTCAGATTATTTCATTAAATGGAGGAAACTACCGGCTGAAGATTCCACTTGGGAAGATGAGTCTTTTATACAGAAGCATCCAGAGTTACTCAAGCATTGCGGACAACACTTGTCTCAAGGGGAAGGGCATGTTAAGCCCTAATGTTGGCTCATTACCCCTTAATTGGGGCATATTATATTAGTAATGTTATTTTATTTATGTCGGCTTTAGGCCATTAGTTGTAATTATACCTCCTAGTATCCTATATATACCAAGGAGACATTTTCATTTTGAATAATCTTGTACTTGAACATTTAAGTGGGGTAAAAAGAGGTTGCCCCCTTGAAGAGGCTTATTATCTGAAATTATCTCTGTTTCAAGGCATTGAGTACTTTTCCTGAGGTTTTTCCATGCTATATTGATGTTTGGTTCTTAACAGGTGGACTAGTGTGTGAGGAGGAAGGAGAAAAGAAGTACCTTTTACCGGTGTTTGTCCCTGCATGCTCCGAGTTGAGCTCCAATCTTTTTCTCCTCGATAAGCCCTATAGAAAAAAAAAGTAGGACTACTTCCTACTCTATCAAGATTAGTCCAAAATAGGTCTATCTACTAAAGAGACAAATTCATGTGAGATTTAAAATGAATTAGAAAGAAACAGGCCAAGCAAATTGTATTAATCAAGACAAAACATTGCTTACAACCATAGATGAATTGTAGCAGTTTCGTCAAGTCCTCCTTGTCTTCCCCTTGCTCAAAAGATCCACGATCCGAATGATGATAGCTTCACTAATTGATCCCTATGAGATCATAGGTCTCTTGCCTTCAAAATATCTATGTTCCAGCACCACTTACAAGATCATAAGTTTGATGTGATTCTCCTTTTCTAGTCCCCTTTCACCATTAGAAAGCTTGCTTATATAGCCTTGGAGAGGCTTTAACCACTTGAGATATCCTTGGGGAAGTTGAGGATTTTCCTCCTTCAGTTGAGGATCTGCCCTAAGATCATGGATGGACTAGGGATTTGAGCTCAACTGCCTTCTAAGAATGAAAAGATCCTTCCCCCATTCATCTCAACAACTCAACTGCTACCTAAAATAGGTAGTGCTCCCTCAAAAGGGCCATCAGAGCGCTGTAGCGCTCCCTAGTATGCTTAAGAGGGGCGCCAATGCTCCTAAAGACACCAACGCTCCCTCAAAAGGGCCAAAGGAGTGCTACAGAGGGAGAATTTCTCATACATTTGAATTTATTTCTCATGATAATGATCATAGTTCTAATTTTACTATATTGTGGCAGACTGATCGTGGTAAATCGAAAGCGACCTCAGAACAGGTAAATGAACAATAAGTTTTGGATTTCATTTAATGTGCATTTTTTTTTATGGTGATCAATTACTTTATTTGTTTACATAACTGAATTATCATTTATTTTGTTGAATATGAAGTCGACGAGCCATGATTTTGATGATGATTCGCTCAGATAAAGGGATTTGTATGAATCCACACACCCTATGGTTTTAATTAATAAAAGATCAATAAAACAAATAATGAACTAGTTCACTTGTTAGATATTCTAGATAAAACTTCTGAGGTTAAAGAAAGGATCAGAGAAGTTATGACAAGTCTTAACACATATAAGGTAATAACCATAATTTCAAGTGGTTTTATTTTTATGTCACAAGATCAATTATGAAAGATTGATTTTAAACTTTTATGTTATCTATATGAAAAAATGTTTTCTTCTTATATAGAGATTTTGTATCCTGTTAACCCTGACATGGATGGTGTCGGTAGTAGTGGCGTTGCACAGATGCCAGAGGGTCGCAATGTAGGCCCTTGTAAACCTGTCAAGATGCAATTATTCATATCTCCACCTTCCACACCATTAGGTTATAGCCATGACAAACACACCCAAGAAGTGGCCACAGAGGTAGTCTCTAGAGGTGGTGATGGAGATGAGGTTGATGATTTGGCCAACTATATGGTTACTTTTCCTAAATAAAGATGTGTTACCAGCATAGGGACCCTTAAGTGAACATTTATGGTCAATGAGGAAGGTATTCCATTAAATCAAATTAAAGTCCTAGCTAATTTTTAAAATTTCAATTGTTTCATGTTCTCTATGTAGACAAACATAAATCATATAAATTATTATTTTAAATTAATAATCATACAATATTTTTTCATGTTGGGAACAACGCTTTTTATAGGTCCTTGGAGAATAATGAGTTGTTTATTTTTTGGCCCACAATACGGGAGAGGTGGAATTCCCAGAATTCCAACCTCAAAAAAGGATTGATGGATTATCTTGAAAGCATTTTTGGTGTAGACACATTTAATAAGACCTTGGCCACCACTGAATCTGGCCAATATTTAAAATATACGTGAGAAACATATAGGAAACACTTGAAACAAAATGATAGGTATGAACATCCTCTAATGATTCTAGAGATGGAGTGGAAGGAATTCATTGAGGATGCAAAAGAGAAGAAATTGACAGATGAAGGAAAAACACCCTCTGGTCCCATAAGGTAAATTACAATTTCAATTAAATACCTTCAATTTCTTTTAGATGTAAATAAAAGTGTGGTATACATTAACATACTTGAAAATCCTGATGATAGTTTTACTCACACTTCAAAGGAAACAAAAGAAAGGCTTACCAAATGTGGCCAGCACAGGCTAGGCCAGGGCGACTACTTGAAGTTGTAGTCATAAGTTGTAAGTACCCAAATATATTATTTGTATCACATTCAAACTTTTAGTTAATTGCAACCAATAAAATTAAAAATACATACTCTTATGCATTGCAGGGTGATGAGTTCGGTACTGAAAGCACGAAGGAAGACCTCCAACTTTGTTACAAGTACGACTATAGGGTTGTAGTTGAACACTGGAAAATATTGGGGCAGTTACTAAGAACCACTTTGGAAGACAAGGTAAATACAATTCATTCCACATTGACCTTTAATATTAATATAATACAATCACGTTTGATATCATTGATAAATTTAATGTGTTACAGCTTTGTTTTAATTAGGGGAGAAACATTGTCAACCAACCCACTAGTATTGGAGAGCAGTGAGTTGATAAAAAATTCCAATCAGAAGATGGTTCTCCTATGCAGTCCCATTCCACTGGGGTGCATCCACATGATGGTGATACGACCGAGGCACATGATGGTAATATGGTTGTATTTTAATCATATACTTAATAATTTCATAGTTATACATTTTGTACTTCTATGTTTTTTACTTACACATTTATGATTGTCCTTATAAAGTTTTTTGTATCAATGGTAGAGAATGTTGTACTTGAGGGTCATACAATTGAAGAGGATCAAGCAGGGGAAACCATTCGAACAGTGTCAACTAGTGCACTAGGTAAATAATGACATTACAGGTTTTTTTTTTTAATATTACTCAACTAGTTCAATGATATTTAGAAACTGGCCATCTAAATTTTATATTTTTTTCTTTTGTAGGTGATGCCTCATCACAACGCCCTCCATTATCCCATGATTACCCCATGACTAGGCATTCTCTATGTGAGAGGACACAATCACAATCATAATTTTAAGAGCACTAGAGAATGAAGACATAGATATTGATGAAATGCTTAGGATTTTTAGACCTAAGAAGAAGAGGTCAACTAAAACTAAATGATGATGTACGATATTTTAATAACTATTTATAAAATCTATTTTCTATGAATTTTTTTTTGTATGTGTTGGGTTGCCAAAATTCCTTTCTTTTACCAATCTTTTACTTCACTTTTCACTATATTTCTCTTTCCCGCAGCCTTACATTAAGACCATTTTCATGATTACATGAGTTTAGACCTATTATTTTCCAAAGCATTCATTTTAGTATTTTGAGTGAGTTTATGATTAAATATTGAAAAAATAACATGTTTTCACTTATATATCAAAGTGGGATGAGTTCTATGATGTTTAAAAGTGCATTTTAATATTCCAACCAAGTCATATGATGGAATAGAATAAAGCATCTTTTCACATAAATTTCCATTCTCTAGTTTTATATGTAAAGTGCTTTAGTGTAGTGTATGATGTTGTGGAATAATTGTTACTTTTATCTTAGGAAAATTGAGCTAAATCCAAATGGATCAAGGAAATATTTTATTTCATTGTAAACAATTGTGAATATTGGTATGTATATATGTTTGTTTTTGCTGTAAATATTTCAATAGATTTATATGTTGGGTATTGGGGAATTGAGAGTGATTTTAGGGGGGGGGGACATAAGAGCTTCCTCCTTCACATGGTCGTCCCTTTTCAGTAGAGAATAATTTATTGGAGTTGTTTAATCTTGGATCAAACCTCCCCCGATCCAATGGAGCAACAACAAAGTGAATGATGACTTCGTTGTTTCTACTTCAAATCAAGGGAGGCAGTTTGATCAAGTATTAGACACACGACTCCAATAAATTATTCTCAAAACCAAGAGGAGCTCATTCAGGTATGTTTGGACACTCTCATAAAATGAATCTTAGAGTAAATAATGCACTAGAAATATGACTTGTATTGATTTTGTAGATATTTATGGAGGTTGAATGATTATGGAAGGTACTTTAGAATCTTACTTCTTCGAGTGCGGGAAGCTCAAGAAAAACAAAGGGTCATACCACTGAAGAGAAACATGCGGGGAAACCATTCCAAGTGTGCCAACCAGTTCATCAGATCAAGTGTGATTAGTCCTTTCAACATAGTTTATATAAACATCAATTCTAGTTACTTTTAATGTTTATGAATTGTTATGTGATTATTTATTAATGAAGGTGTTCCTATGTGCTAATTTATTGAGATATATCATTTGTTTAGTACTTTTCATGTTCTCACCTTACATCCAGTGATGGTAGATATGACTCCATTTATATTGAGTGAAAAAAACCTTAGCTTCCTGGAGGGATTGATGAAGCATTAGTTCATGCATCTATTGTTAGGAGTCCTCCTAGAATAAGGCCAATTGAACTGATAAAACTTTCCATAAATAGTGTTCTTGTACTATGCCTCTTTTTTTATAGGAATTGTTCCATATCATGGAGCCTCTCCTGTTACCATCCATCCTAATAAGATTATCTTCTACTATATTTGTTTCATATTTTTCTTTCCATATACGTTCCCATAGTTCATTTTTTCCTTTGAGTCATCTCATGGGTACAACAACTTATTAGTGATTTTTTTTGATCCATAAAATAAAGGACATTGATTTGATGAACTTATACAAGTTTGTTCAAATTGCTTTTTGGATCATTTTAGGCTTATTTTTTGGGCCTAGTTAAGTGCAAACAAATTGTTGTTCATGTTTTCTTACTTTTTTCCCCCAATTTCCAACAATAAAAAATAATTTGGTTTTAGGCTTCATGACACCGTTCTTCGATTATAGGTGTCGTGAGTAGCAACTAAGAGTTTGTGGGGAATATGAATTGAAGTGGATGAGAGACATCTAATGACTGAGAGATTGATAAATATGTCATGAACTTATTTTATATTTCAAATACTGAATATGCACTCCAATATTCTGTGGGATTGATACATACATTTGAAGGGAACCTTGTATTATAATAAACATGGAAAAGTATGGAGTGTGCTTGTTTTGATAGATGTCTTGTTGGCATTTGGAACCCGATGGATACTAAATCCTAAAATATTGTTGTTATCTTGGTTGGATGATTAGCCCAAATTAATGATCTCTTAAGTGTTTTGATGCCTTTTGTCTTGATTAGCTTCGATGATTTCAAACCTATTTACTCAAGAGGATTTTATTGAGTGGCTTATGCATTGGTAATTTTTTCTGGGGATTGAATTTCCTTATCTATGGAGGTTCCTCAATTGGTTCCCATTACTAACATGGAACTAGTACATTTGGGTCAAATTCGAACAGTGCATTCGACGTAATTGCCACTTTATATTTTTGGGAGAATGACAACCAACAGACCCCCTCAAACGTTGTTTCACATGACATCACTTTTTCGATGCCATAGATATTGTCTCTATTGAAAAATTTCATCTAGACACATGTCATCTCAGATATGAGTGTTCAAACCCTATATATCTGTCACTACAATGATGTTAGAGACATCAAAATTCCAATGTCCCTTTTCATCGGTATCCACTACGTGGATGCTATGGGAGCAACATTACCATACGTCGTAATATCGATGTATGGTAACGTCACTCACCCGATGTTAATATATATATAAACGACATGTTTTCCATGGGAGCGACGTTACCATACGTCGTAATATCGACATATGGTAACGTCGCTCAAAAAAAAATATATATATATATATATATATACTCCTAGAAAAATACTTAAACTATATACAGGCTTCATTATCCAAACTCTTGAAACTTAAGCTACTTTCTTTTTTGATAGAAAAGCTAAGGAAAATAAATAAAATTAACTAATATGTATGCTCAACATTATCCCTAAGGATGCATGAAAATAAAGTAGAACTAAATGAGTGTCTTTTTAATGAATAAATAACCTTATAGATCAACCAGTGCCTTATATGGAGCTAAATATGAATGAAAAAAACAGTAGGGTAAAAAAAACTGAAATGGCAGCGTGTATTGAAATGTCTTAATTGAAATGGAAGCTAGGTATTATAAGTAGAAATATGTAGGGTTTCATAAATATGGGAAAAGACTCCTTGAACTAAGGAGAACCCTCCCTACACTAGAAATGTAAAGTGTTAGGATCATTCACATAAATGGGAAGGCTCCTCAAGGAAATATCGTCAATCCTAAATAGAAAGTTCCATCAAAGTCAACCATAAGTAAAATTAACAAGGTTTACTCAAGTAGGGTGAGTTGGTATAGGCTAAGAATAGAAAGATGAATGGTCACATGAAGGTGTGAGGAGGCTTCCTAGAGTACTGTACCCTTGGTCAAAGTCATAGGAAAATTGTTAGACTTAGGGAAAAATAGAAACAAATAATGCCTTTTTATTTTTCTGTTCACAAGATTAGTCTATATGAGAAAATAAATAAACAGATCTAAATTAAATTTTGAGTATAAACAAAATTTCTGAGTGAAAAGACAAACCTCAATATTACCTCCTGATCTAAGAAATATGTACCTGTCACATGTGTGGATGAAAAACTTTATAATATGCTCAGAAATAGTTTTAGTTTCATGGATAAAACGTCTAGGGTTTGATCTCTGTCATAAGGACTTAAGAACAATTTTTCCAAGGTATAGACCATCAAAATATAACTGCAACAAGTAATCCACAGTAAGGGACAATAAGGTATTGACCATAGCTGATAAAACAAATCCAGGTACCCCACAAGAAGGGACATCAAGAACTCCAAAAACTGAGAAAACCAAACTCTCCATATCAAACAAGAAAAATCTCCATAACAAACAATACATATCAAACCCTCCATAACTAAAAATGAGGAAGAACTCGATAAACACTCCAACACAGGGGACAACATGAGTACAACCCTCACAAGGACCTCAACTCTACATGTGGCAGCTAGAAGAAGAGGCCACAACCTTCATATAACAAAGAGACAACCCACAAAGGAGGCCACGATACCTGCACTCAGGTCTGTGACCCTAAAAGGGAGACTCGACACCCATAAGGAGGCTCCTCAATCACTTTAGTAGGTCTGACATCTAATTAAGACACCTTTGCACAAAAAGGACAGGTCTGACAGCTCTTGGGAGGCACCTCATCATCTCTCGCGCTAGAAAACAATCAAGGAGTAGTACCCAACCAATACCAATGCCAAACAAAATTCAGATATGAAACTGTTACACCAAATGGGGAGGCTTCACCAACAAACTTAGATATGAAACTATTACATCAAATGGAGAGGTTGCACCAACAAAACTCAGATCTAAAATTGTTACATCAAATAGAGAAGTTGCACCAACAAAAAACACTCAGATCTAAAACTGTTACATCAAATGGAGAGGCCACACCAACAAAAAAAAACTTAGATCTAAAAAGATAGTCCAAAAAGGAGGCCGCACCATCATCAAGAGAGAACACGTGAGGTAGCCGCAACAAACAAGAGAGTAAGGAGTGAGTGAGTGTGAGTGTAATAGAATGTTAGAGGGTAGGGTATTATTTATAGTTAGGGAGAGGGGTTAAGGAAATTTAAAATTATAATTAAATATTGATATTTAATTAATATAAATATTAATTAAAATGTCAATTAATATTAATATTAATTACAAAAACCCTAAACACATATAAAAACCCAATCACATAAATAAAACCTCAATCACACAAAACAACAAGGGGGTACATTTTTAGACAAAGTCAAGGGGGGTCCATAATCTCAAAACATGTCCACATGAGTCTCATAATGGCCTATAAACTTTATCATCGTTGCATAAGGGGTCCATAAAAAATATGGTCATGTCCATCTTCATAGGCACTCCTAGGTCTCATGGACCATACTGAGAGAGAGGAAGAGGATCACACATCAACATACATTGGTATTGCACCAATATCTACTTGGTCAAAGACCAATTTTCCCCATAACACATATGGGGGCCATAGAACACATCTAGGGTATTATCCACCAAGGTAAAAGACCAAGAATCAACCCATGCATTAGGCAAGGGTTCCCTGGAACATATCCTGGGGCCCTATAACACATCTATGGACTTATATCAACCATGAAGGAACACATCTAAGGATCAATCCAAGCATTGAGAAAGGATTCCCTAGAACACATCCAAGGGTCCTAGACACATATAGGGACTTATATCAACCACCAAGGAACATATACAAGGATCAATCCAAGCACTAAGAAATAATTATCTCTTCGGAACCTACCATTTGGATGACATTTTCTTCCCAGAAGAAAGTGAGAATATGCCTAAAGTTCCCAATGATGGATCTGATCAACTTTTGGTTTCCCCGAAAGATAGTTTTCTAAAGACTTGTTCATGCTTCTCATTATATAATTCAACACATATTGATACCTTTTTATACAAGAAGGATGTTAAGGAAAGTGTTTTTTAGCTTAAGATTGTTTCGATGGAAGCTCTAATTTTTTCAACCCCATCATAACCCAAAAACTCACTCCCTTTGAGCTAAGTTGTCCTCTAGTTTTTGATGGTTATATTGAGTATTTCACTAAATATAGGAGATTATATAACTATTGTGCTCTAATTGAGATAGATACCCATACTACTTAGCTTCCATATCGTACCAAAGGAGAAAAATTGTATCATTGTGTAAAGGAGGATTGTTTAGAGGAAGAGAGATAGTGAGATTGCAATGAACTGTTTGGAGGCCCAAAGATCATGACATTGTAGTACACCTGAGTTGAAATGATTGTTCGAGGTGGAAATATGTGAGATTGCAGTGCACCCTTTGGAGTGTCAGATCATACCATATTATGATTGGGGTTATATTCTATATTTTTTGGGAAGGGGTGGAGATCAGAAAATGTACTGCAAAGAGAACACCATTTGCATTCATTTTTCCTCTGATTTAACTGTTCAGGTATAAACTCAAATAAAAATAGTTTTAATCAATTTTGGAAAGATCCCTCACATCGCTTTCAATTCCCCAACACCCAATCTATAAAATAGAAAAAAAACCGAAAGAAACATAGTAATCATGCATAGAAACTACTAAAACAAAAATGAAATAAAACTTAAAAACATGTAATTAACCCACATAAAACAATATTTAAAGAGAATAATTCATAAAATTAAAATATCTAGTTATGTATCTCATCGACCAACGCAAATTTTGTATCATCCTTCTTTTGTATCTTCTTCTTGATCATCCAAATCGACATTTGTATCAACATTCGGTTCAGAAACAACGTTGAAAGGATTGATGATATCATCATCCTCATCAATGTCATTTTTGATCATATCTTCATCGATATCATCATCAAGAACTAGCACATTGTCTCCTATGCTTGGTTCATGTTCTTCATCTTATTCATCTTTCGACCCATATTCTTCCTGCTCTAGCTCTACATCTTCTTCTTTTTCAATATCATCTTCTTCATCCACAATATACTTTATTGTCCTTCCTCTTGGATCATATCTAACAAAAAATGACCAATCCTTCTTACCTGGAAACTTTGAGTAAAAGACTCGTTCACATTGACTTGGAAAAACATAGCGGTCATTTGTTTTTTCAAAAATTGTTGTTTTAATCATCGGATATCCATTGGCATGTTGAATAACAGTTCTTTCCTCATCATGTTAATGCATTCATAACCTATACCATTTGACATCGAACAAAAATAATTTGAAGGAATTAAAGTCACACTCAATTATATCATTCAAAAACCCATAGTATCTATTTTCAGATTCTCGAGGACGTCTGTCGCTCCTAGAGGAAACACGAGTGACCTAGAATACTGCAGTTATCCCACTATCACAAGTTTTTCTGGTTGCATCCAACTGTTTGATGCAAAATTTAGGACTAATGCACAACATAGCCTTGTGGTGTTTCAACTGCAATATGACAGACATGTAAAAGATGCATTGTCAATTAACAATAATTTTTTTTATATAACTTGGAAAGTATAATATGAAAAAAACACACCTATAGTCACATTAATATAATATAAAATAGCTGAATAAAATGGGTGAAATTTCTTTCCTTTCCAACTTTCAAACAATATGATAAATCTATTTCCCTTTACGTAACATCGGAATCTCTATTACGACGAGCTTCTCTAACCAATTCAGATAGTTATTTCCATGATAACATATCACCATGATGTTCTTTACATCTATCAATCCATACCTTCATCCAGTCAAGATTGTTTGCAATGTATAAATGTAGTGCATCCCAATCTTGAGCAATTGACTGATAAAAAAATCATAATTCACCAATATTAAATATTTATTATAACCATGGTAAATATTAATAAATGATGAAAGAATAAATATTAAATGAGTATGATCACATACACAAAAAAATAAAAAAATTATATTTATTAAAAATATCAACAATTTAATTACCTCTCACTTTCTTTATCGTACCTATCCC
The DNA here is from genome assembly GCA_009831015.1 of Picea engelmannii. Lineage (NCBI taxonomy): Eukaryota > Viridiplantae > Streptophyta > Pinopsida > Pinales > Pinaceae > Picea > Picea engelmannii. The sequence goes on from ML782286.1 coordinate 191,793, forward strand.
CAAAAACTTCTCCCTTCCAAATTTTTTGATGGAGTTCACATCCCAAATTAAATCCACTGCATGCATAGCTTGCGCTACTAATTTAGGAAGATACTGACTAATATACACCATGGATTCATATACCATATATCCCTCCACCATAGAACCCTTAGGATGTTCTCTTTGTCTAACCAAATACTTCAATGATTTTGAGTGCCTCTCCACCATCCACATTGACCTTGTGTGTACAGGTCCACCTATTTCAATCTCCTCAACTTGGTGTATGAGGTAGTGTTCTTGTGCATTGAAAAATGCTAGAGGTAGATACTTTTTCATTTCACACATTAGCCGAGGAATTTATCTATTCCAATACTTTATCTCATATTCATGGATTTATTTCAATGACAACCATATATAGATCATGGCGCAAGAAAATAACATATTTCAACAAAACATATAAATACATATTACATTAAAAGTAAAACACGTCATTAAGTACAACAAAAAAATGAATTTTGTTTTGCATATATATTGCACCTACTTACCTCATGTATTTTCCAAGATCATATATAACTTGTTTGACGTTGTTGTCTAAGTCTTTTGGGAGAAATAGAGGTAGAACATAATGTAACAATAAAAATGAATCGTTATAGCTTATTCAAAACTAGACAAAAAAATAAAAATCTCAAAAAATGTATACGACCAATATATAAATATGAATACTAAAATGATTAATTATGTTAATGAAGGTATTCCAATCATGTGTTTTTACCCCACCAAATTCACCTTTCTTTGTTAAGATATTCTTTATGTTTGAACAAAAACCTGTGGGAAATTTAATTTTTTGAATGACCTATTTTACACCATTGCTTTTCTTCTCTGTTAATAACCATGGAAGGTTATTTTGGTCTCCATAGTTATTTTATCGGATCACACTTTGCATTGCATGATTGGCTTCCCGAATGTCATTACAAATTTTGACTATTTTTTCTTTATCGCTCCTGCCATCTATGATTCGCCATAATCTTTCTGTCACATTCTGCACGATACGGATTTTATAAAATAAATGAACTATTTTTAGGTCCTTATAGTAAGGAAACCTCATGAATTGAGTGGGATAACATTTCATTCCTCATGGAATCCCCTTATTAATACCTTCATGATGCTGACATTGATGAAGCATAAACAAAATCAGAACACTATTTAAAAAAAGTATTAAAATGAATAATTAAAATAAAATTTCAAAACATGATTCCATTTAAGATACATAAACACAATGCGTACGTCGAGGATTAATTTTGTTATATGCTAACTTCCATAGGCGATGTGTCATTCTTTTTGGTTTTATTCGAGTCTCTTGTTTCCCATTGAAAATATATTTTTCAGTAGTACGATACTTATGGTTCTTAGAGAGGAAGTGTCTATAGTCATCAAACACATCATTTCCTAAACTTTTTGACCGACGAGATTTCATCTCAGGACTACAAAATGGACATGCAAATTTACCCTCTGTTTGAAGAGCTACAACGGATGGATTAATGTGAATTATTAATATACGAAATTATTAGTTAAACAACATGCATGATATATTCAATTAATTATATACTATTCAAGCGTGCAATATGGAACGTTACATACCCAAAAAATGTGTTAGTCCTGGGGCATCATGAATTGTCTATAAAATTATTCCATGACATTGAAATATCTTATGCCCAATTGGTTTACAGATGTCATACATAGTGATGCCCTCCCATAACTTTAGTAGCTCGTTGATAAGAGGCTCGATATACAAATTCATATATTTTACTTGGTACTTACCTAATTGTTTGAAATTATACGAAATTACTACCATGGTATGTATATATACGTAAATAAATAAATAAAATATGTTGTGAAAAAAGAGAGAAAAATGAAAAATTTTAATTCGAAAAATTAATGTAAACAAATGCTTGGAATAATCATTGTCAACATTATGTTCTCCCTCTTTATTGACATCCAAGGAGGAATGCTATTGTTGATAAAAAAAAATAGGCCACACTAAGTAAACAAATCGAATCTCTCTGAATGGATTAACACTGTTAGTTGCCAATGAAAGCCTAACATTACAAGGTTCATCTGTAAATTATGGCCAGTTTGCAGCAATTTCCTTAAATGTATAGCCATCTGTAGGCATTCGAAGAACGCCATATTCAATTCTCTTTTGTGCATGGTAATCCATAAACTGTGCTATGATTTGGCACCTGAACAGTCACTGCAAACATGGAATTATAGGAATATGTTAGAGAACCTTTCAATGCACCATTTTTTCTACTTGATGGGTTTGATATCTATTGATACCACATACCGAGCATTCTGTTTTCGATGCATGTTGTCCATAATATATAATATGATCATCATGACATACATCTATACTTTGATACTCCATTCCAATGTCTTTCATAATGTCATGTAAACCTCAATATGTGCGAGGTAAAATATTTGACGAGTGTAACAAAAATTCATCTAACAATCTAAAACATAAAAAATAAATAGTTAATGTAAAGAATAGTAATTGTAAATATTAAATTTTTATTTTTCACGTTAATTAACACTAAACAAAATGGGGAAGAGTGAACCTTTATGTCTATGTGATGAAACATATTACATACCTTAGGATCTATCCCATACAAGTGTTCGACAAATGATTCATAACTTTTAAGTTCACCAGAAACAATGTAGTGGAGAGACGATTTTCTCTTGACCCTTTATAAAGTCATTTATTTTCCTTTTCAATCAGAGGTTCATCATAAATACCATCACTATTGTCCCCATGATCCTCATCTGGATGACCGAATAAGTCTTGGATCATTTGATTTGTCCCATCATCTTGAGATATGTTATTATTTTCATCTACTTCCATGGGATCATTAACTTGATCTTCATTATCTTCTTCAAGTTCTTCATCTTGTACTACAACATCATTTATGCTACTACGTGGTGCTTTGTGCATAAAGTTAGGGGGAAAATATACATTTATAATTACAAACAATCATGAAAAATTAGTGCATGTATAAAACAATATAAAATTATGAGAATACAATAAATATTAAAACAAATAATGAATGTATATATAGCTAATTACAATGGGATGATATCCATTTGATCCCCTGTCCATGTGCCCATATTTTCTACAATGTTTTTAGCTGTTGTTATTAAAACTCTTTCAAGACGTCTAGTACAACAATTTTTGCAAGGGAAATAACATTTATTGTCACCCTTTTCACGCTCTTTAATTTTTTTCCCACCTCTAATGTTTTATGACATCCTTCCCCATAGAGATATACTAAAAAAAATAGATGTTTTTTGTTTTCCAAGAAGACCGACTTATACCATTTTTTAAGTGTTGTTATTATAGAAAAATTGTCGCAACATCCATAAAATGCAACATATTTATAGATTTTATAACGTCACAATTTCGATGATAGTTGACCAAGTCAAAGTTGACTTGGTCAAATACTAGGTGACCGTTGAGATGGGGAAAACCTAGTTTCCATAACGTCACAAGTGAGACGAATATTTTACCAACGTTGCAAGAGAGATGAAAATGCAATGTCGTCACAAGAGCGACGTCTTCCTACCTTTGTCACAAGAGTGACATGTGTTTATAGTACATCGCAAGAGCGACGTTATCAGGCAATATGGAGAAAAAAATTTAAAATTTCCTCTATTTTTCGACAGTATGGAAAATTTTGTCCATAACGTCAAAATTTTTCCAATATGTACTAGTGTGGTAATAGTGTCCATGAACTGAAAAAGTATTTGGTAGAAAAGAAAGGTAACCAATAGCTATCCTCCATTCTCAATCCTTCCCTATACTCAACATGGAGGTGGAAAATATATGGGAATAGAAACACACTACTAGAGGATGTGCAACACTAGTTGGGAAAGAGAAGTTAGTGCAAATTACTGTCACACATCAAAATTCCTCACTTCGATAATTCCACATTATCATTGTCACAAGTGTCTCACGTGTCGCACTTTTTTCACAAGTGTTGTAAATGTCAGATTTTCATTTTGCATATCTTGGATTGCGAACGACACCATGGAAACACTTGATACATCCTATAGGACACGTTCGAAGGGGAAACCACATCATTTGACAAGATAAGAAAAATGTTTTACCTTAGAAATGGTCAACTTAACGAACTTTCGGAAGATCAATGCTCCCCTTCTCATATGCAGGGAGTGCTAGTGCTCCTTTTCCATCTAGCAGAGAGTGTTGCAACGCTCCGTTTCTAGTTTTGAGGGAGCATCGATTGGTTGAGAGAATGATGGGAATAAATCCCCCTTATCTCTAAAGACAACTAGAAATGATCTAAGTTGTTTTGGCTCGAATCCAATCTTTAGGATGCATCTGAGGGATATTCCAAAACTGATAGAGTCATATCCTCAACTTATTCCAAATATAACTAAGGTGGTTGAGCCTCTCAAATCCTATAAAAGGAGGCATTATCATGGTAAAGGTGAGGAGAATAATAAAAAAAAATTATTGTCATTATGATCGTGGATATTTTGAGCAAGGGGTTGGACAAGGAGGACTTAGAGAGGTTGTTGCAATTGCATCTATAGGTTGTAAGTGCCTTGTAATGTTATCATTAATATATTCTTGGCCTATTTCCTTCAAGTTTGTGTATGGTTGCATATACTTGTAAATTATTGATAAATTTAGTTTAAACTAATCTTGGTAGAGTAGGAACTCTGCATCGTATTTGTTGTCTATTGGGTTGCAAATTTCATTAAGGATATTGGAGATCAAGTTCTTCCTGGATTAAGCAAGGACAAGCTTCAGAAAAAGGTACATCATACTTTCTTCCTCTTTTCCATTTGACTAGTTTAAATATATTTAAAGGAATCTTAGTGTCAAATGTTAACATATTTATGTCTTAGTAGTAGGGGTCTAGAATCCAAGTGGATATTCACCTGTCCGTAGGGGAAATTTCCTACAACAAAAATTGGAGAATCCACTGGGGAACAAAGCTTTCAATTTTGGTTTTTTTTCTTGGTTCTGTATTTTTTTGTTGCTCATCTTCAGATCCTTATTGTTTCATTTTTCTCTTCTATACATCTGTTTTCATTAATAGAGTTGTCTCACAGAGACTGTTGATAAAACATTCTTGAGTTTTTGATGTTCTGGGTTGTTCCCAATCTTTCTCAGAAACCCGTTCCCTCTCTAGTTACATCGAGAGCACCAATTTCCTTATTGGGGCTCCCCTATAGTGCTTTAGGGAGTGTTGTAGCACTGTGGTGTTGTTATATCCAGAGCGCATATTTTTCCTCCTTTTGAAAAATTGTTGACTTCCTTTGTACTCGGTGTGATTTTTGGGTCTTTCCTTTTATCTTAGAACTTGTTTTATTAGTTTATGTCTTCTGTCAGACCTACAATTTGCTTAGTTTTATAATTTTGATATTTGATTGGATTTTATTGTATTTCCTTGTTACAAAACCACCCTTTCTCTTCAGATTTTGGGTTCATTTCGATACTTTTTCGTTCATTTGATCAATTAAATATTGTTATAAGGAAACTCATGGACCTCTTTATTTTTTTAATTGGTCTCTAATATTCATATATTTCCATAAATTTCTTAAGTGTGCTTTGTTTTTTTTGGTGTTCTTTTTGGTAAATTTAGTTTGTTTTTTCCTTTTATTGACTGTTGTGAGAATGCATTTTTGTTTGTGTTATTCTTTCTTTGCATTGTCTAAATTTGCAATAGTGAAATTATTTTTTGTATTTGACATAAGACGCATTAAACAAAATCAATTCACATTCATAATCGAATGAAAGGATACTTTTTACGATTTGTTTTTGCATATCGGAAATGTCTTCCTTATAATTTAGCACTAAAATGGATTCTTGTTGAAAACAAATTGCATGAATTTTTTTTCATTCTTGTGTTTGGAAGTGAAAGAAAGAAAACTCTTCTCCTTCCCGTAAATATAATTTCATCAAAATAAACATTTTCTTATCATTATTTTTATTCTTTGGGATTCAAGTCGTAACATCATTAGATTTAATTTCATTCACCTCTGTGTAAAGAAAATCCACTAAAATCAACTCTAATTACAAATCGATCTAGAAAATTTTTCTTTTTACATTCTTCCACCAACATTAGAATAGGATTAGTGCTTTGTATTAGGTTGTGAGTTAACTCTCCAAATCATTGAAGACAAACTTAGCATACTGTGATAGGGAGAGTAAATCCAATTTTTGTATAAGCATACATGGGATCCCCCTCTCACAAAGGGGTTATGCACGAGGTCACATTCAAGAGACCAATAGATATTATCCCTCCGAGGCTTAACCGCTCATAGTAGTAAGATCGTATTTTGGGGGTTCTTCTTGAGGTCAAACTTTGTTCATTTGGTTTGAGTGCTTCGTGAATTCTGAATCCATTCAGTGTCCTCTGAAGTTTTGTCAGTCCACTTGTTCTCAGTTCTCTTGAAGGATTTCAAACTTGTTATCATGCCTATACGTTCAGACTGGACTACCGATTGTACCCACCCAGAGGCTGACTATGAGTTGGTGTCCTTAATATCCATAATATTTAGGGCCCTCACATAAGGTGATGGTGAAGGGATTCTTTGTTGTACCTAGAACAGTCGTTGGTCAAATTCACTTGGGCTCCTTGGAGGGTAAATCCATGATTATTGTGTGGAATATTTCACCAAGGCATAAGTCTATTAAGCAGGTCGCCAACGTAACTGATCCACCCTCTCAATTCCTATTCCCTTCTCAATTTGATCATGCGATGTTGGATTTCATCACCAATTAGTAAAGTCATTAAGAGAAGGTATTGTTTTCTTGTTGGTTCTTCTATATTTTAGCGAGTGCTATTTATTTACTTAATAGTTTTTCAATATTGAGATTGTAGATGATAAAGGTGTTCGTAGATCACATAGGATGCAAGGTATGCCTCCGGAAGGCTACGGACCCGTACCTCCTAATTCACATGAACATTTTTACCATGAAGAGTTACAATATCATTCGAATGTTGGGAGCACTTCTATACCTTTGTTATCAAATCCTAAACGCACCTTGGTCACGGTTGGGGGTACCATTCCTCCTATCACCTATGTGTCCCAATTTCCTATCGAGCCACTCCTTCTTTGATTGGACTCATTAGATAAATTCATAGAAGAGAAGTTTCCTCTTTTACTGTCGAGGCCATACATTGAGACACAGATGGAAAACACACAACATGATTATAATGATGAGTACATGACTCTTGTATGGTCTTCTTACATGGTAAATCCACAAAAGACACTTGTTTGATCTATATGGAGAACTCCATCAAGATGTGATCTTTACGAAAAATTTAATTTTTGTTGACCACCTCTTGACCGTCTTACCTCTGCTTCTGCTAAGGAAGGATTGCACGGTCAGACTATTGACTATCCCATCGAACAAGTAGTCAATCCCACTACTATAGTCTATGTCAGTACAAGCCCAAAAGTAATTTCGAAGTCATAATGCGTAATAATACACGAGACTTCGACAATTTCTCTCACGACACCACCTTTTAAAACTACAACTCCTTATGTTCCATAGAATCTTGTTGGAACACCTATACATCACCAAATCCAACACCTTCCCATACAAGCACATTCAACTACGGGACAAATCCTGACTGGGGGGAAACCATCATCTAGTGGGCCTATCCCTCCTGTGGGACAACCACCCTTGAACATACCCAATGGGGGGAAACCCACTTTTGTTGGTCAAGACCCAGTTGTCAATTAAGGTATGGTAGGGGGATAACCCCCTTTATATGGAAACCATTTACAATCCTGGGGAGTACCCCAAGGAGGTACATTTCATCAACATTATCAAGGAGAGCCCTCATACCCTAACCCACAAGGAGGAATGCCAAATCCTCTTCATTCTGGATTATATTGTGGACAACCTTTTCTGAGTGTGAAAAATCCACTTGGGGTCCTCGAGGACAATAATCTTATCCTCCCCAAGGGTCAAATGAATACCCTCCACAAGGACAAACTTTCTACCACCCTCAAGCGAAAATTGTTATCCACCACAACCTAATAAAACAACCTATCATCCCATAGTCTACAATGTTTATCCTCCCAAAAACCAACCAGGTCTCCCTCCTTTATTGAATGTTCCTCAACAACAACTGAATCCTGCCTATACTAGCCCACAACAACCATATAAAAGAAGGCCTACTGGATACAATTATCCACGTCAAACAGTTTATGGCCCTACTGGTATCCCTATTTCTCACCAATATCATCCTTAGTTTAATCGACATCTACCATTCCTATCCATGTTGGATATACCAGATTTATCTCGGTTGACAAACAATCCCATACTACATTTTCCTTTCTGGCCGGTAATTCCTGCTAAATTACCTTCTGACATCCCCAAGTTTGACGATAAACCCGACGAAGACCCAAACAACCATGTTATGACATTTCATCTATGGTGTTCATCAAAGTCACTAATGGATGATTCTAGATGTTTACGTATTTTCCAGTGCACACTCACAGGCTCAGCAGGAAAATGGTACATTGAACTCCAACATGTTACTTTTCAAGATTTCAAATCCCTGGCCATGGATTTTCTCACACTTTTTAAATTACCCATCTATTACAATACTACTAAAAAACTCTTGACCTCACTTCGTCAAATGAACTCCGTACATATCTCTAATCACATTCATGAGTGGAGATGATGGAAAAGGTTGATCAAAGCAACTATTCATGACCAATTATATGAAGAATGGTTTACTAAATCTCTTTTACCCACAATTTCGCGTGACATCACCATGGGTTGTGTTGTAACTGAGGAATAATCCATTGCTCACGCTTAGTACTTGGATTTTGTTTATTCCCAATCTGGTACATTGTATGAGTTGATACCAAATTCTCCACGCACGTCCACCGACCCACCCAAACCATCTTCCATGGCTCATGCAGACGGATTTATCGGTGCCTTCAAAACCCGATATTCATCAATATCGACCGACTCAACTAATTTCTCCATTTCTTTTCCCGTCACCGATTCAACCTCACTCTCCTCTACCTCCCCCCCAACTCAAACCTATGAGGTGAATGCAGTTCAATATGCCTCTTCACAAAAATATAGGAAAAGAAGAAGAAAAAAATGAACCCAATAATAATAATAATAATAATGAAAATCCAAAAACACCAATTCAACCGCCTTCTCCCTAGAAACAACCCTAGCAGACACTGAAATTTCCATGTCTCATTTGTGGTGATGATCATTACACACAGTACCTTTCTCATCATGATGAATTTGAAAAACATTTCAAAGGAAATTCCCAACCCACTGTATTGACACAACCTTTTCCTCAACAACAATCCATGGTTGCGCAAGACCTTGTTCCTCTGGCAGGGGGCAATCCCAGTCATCCTCCTAGAGAGGAAGCCTCATCGAGTGCCCACATTTATATGTTTAATGGGATTTATTTAACCACTCGCACTACAACGTATGACACATCAACTAAACCTGATAAAGATAAGGACACTAACGGTAATACGTTGGATCCACATCCTTCCACCATTACTCCTCCATCTGGACCACTCCAAATTGATAAGCCTACTTTCAACTCTATTTTACACCCTCCCAAGAGAACTATTCGAAAATCAACTTTTAATCCTAGTTCACATGTCACCCAAAACTACAACATAGTTGAAGATTTAGCTCAAGCACCATGTGTTATGTATTCTCTTGAAGTTCTACAATATTGTCCAAGTCAACACAGAACACTCTTAGCCACCATCGTAGCGATCGATCTTGATTCATCGAATAATATCATGTTTAACCTTGATAAATTCAAGTCACTATTTTCTCACCAGCTTGCTTCTCAGATCGATGTTGTTGTTCATAACCAAAACATTCATCGTACCATACTGGATGAGGGAGCTTCCACTTGTGTCATGTCTTTATATTGTTGGAAAGGTTTGAAATCAACTATGCTTAATCAATCCCCTACAATGTTACAAGCATTCGATGGGTGATGTTTTAGTCCTCATGGACTCTTGTAGTCCTTAGATGTTCAATTGGGAGGAAAGACTATTTATGTTGATGTAGAGGTAGTCGATGCTCCCCTTGATTATAACTTGTTGTTAGGAACAATTTGGTTTATGCCATGACTGTCATCACTTCACTGGTATTTCGATGTGTACAATTCCCCTATCAAGGTAAAATTGTCACTATAGATCAGTTATATTATTATACCCCCGATGCTCACACTCTCGCCACCAACAATATTAATTTTTTTGGAGATACTAAGATCACTTATGAAAGTGTCGATGTAGGTATTTTAAAATACTCTTCCCTTATGGGTACTTTCCCTACACCACTTCCTCCCACATCGCAACATATTTCCACGATCAATATGACCTCGACTATGGAATATCAATCTTACGAATCATCTGATCCTTGGGTTGTGCCTAGTCCTTTAGAATTTGATACACTAGGTGAAACTATGCCAATTAGTTCTGATGAGGCTTCATACAATGCCATCTAATTCACATCTCCATCATTGGATGACCATCATCTGGTTTCATCCAACACGTACTCATTGCCATCTTGGTTGGATTCCCTATCCCCTTATTTTGATTACATCCTACGGATTTTTCCATCAGATTAATCCATTATGGAAATGCTTAGTATTGAAGAGGTACCTTGGGATGATAAAAATCACCGTTCATATTTTCTTCCTGGTCTAGATGAAATTGAGAAAGAGATACACTCTATCTTTACTAATGGTGTTGTCGATTCTCCCCAATATCCCATACTTACCCAGGACACTACTTCTGAGAAGAATTTGGGCAACATCGCTTCTACGATATCTATCGACATCTTGATCAATGAAGGTGTCATGGAAAATGTTCATCTCAATGCGAATTGTTCGCCTGAGGAAGTGGAAGATTATACTGCTTTATTCAAAGAATTTAACGACACATTCATTTGGAGTTATGAAGAAATGTCAGGGATCGATTGGTTGATCATTGTGCATGAGATAAAAAATTACCCAGGTGTTAAACTTGTATCACAAAAACTTCGCCCGACTCATCCTAAGAAAACCGCAACCATAAAGGAAGAATTTGAAAAATTGTTAAAGTCTGGTTTTATTTATCTTGCCCCTTTCATAGAATGGGTTTCTAACATCGTTCTAGTCTCTAAGAAACAAGGAACCATTTGTGTCTGTGTCGATTATCAGGATATCAATAAGGCTTGTCCCTAAGACAATTAATCTACACCCTTTATCAACCAAATCATCGATAATTTCACTGACAACGTTATATTTTCCTTCATGGATGGTTTCTTAGGGTATAATCAGATTGATATTCTACCAGCTGATCAACATAAGTAAACCTTCATATGCCCTTGGGGGGGGGTTCTCTTATCAGAAGATACCTTTTGGTATTAAAAATGTTGGAGCTACTTTCCAACGAGCCATGTCGTATACTTTCCACGATATCAAACATATTGTAAAACCTTACCTCGATGATTTACTTACTCATTTGTTTAATTGATGAGACCATATTGGCCATTTACGGGATATTTTTCTTCGATGTTGGTTTTACCATATCCATTTGAACCCTCAAAAATGCATCTTCGATGTTGAATTAGGTCGACTCCTCAGATCCATCGTCTCAAAATATGGGATTAGGGTGGATCCCTTAAAATTAAAATCTATCCTCGCTTTACCCCCTCCCAACAACCTGACCCAACTACAAAGTTTGCAAGGAAAATAATTTTTTCTTCACCATTTCATCTGTAATTACACTGGAATCACTAAATGATTTATGAAATTGTTCCATAAAGACACTCCTTTCATCTAGGATGACACTACTCAATGATCTTTCGATGATCTTAACAATGCCTTAACACACACACACACACACACCTCTCTTGCACCCCCCAGATTATGCATGATACTATATCCTTTATTTGGCTACCTCTACTTCCACTATTTCTATGGTGTTAGTTCAATAGGATCCTAACAGTGAAGAACATGTGATATACTATCTGAGTAAGAGTCTATCTGGTCACTAGCTCCAATATTCACATGTTGAAAAGTTGGCTTTGGATGCAGTCATTTCCATGCATAGATTTCACTGCTACATATTGTTACGCACTACTACGGTCATTGTGGACTTGAACCCCATGTACCATATCCTAACACGTCAAGAACTTGGGGGTAAATATTCCAAATGGATCATTATTCTCCAAGAATTTGATCTCGAATTTTCAAAATCAAAAGCTAAAAAATCATTGGCTTTTGCGGAAATAATCTGCGATATTCCCTATAATGATAAGGATAATGAGCCCAATGATTATCTTCCCGACGAATCTTTGTTCCTCATTAGCACATTCAATCCTTGGTATGGATATATTCTTCTCTATCTCAAAACCAAAAAATTCCATCCAGGTATTTCACATGACGAACGTCGTCGTATCTGCCACCATTCCAAATGCTACCTTATCATCGATGACACTTTGTACCGCCGTGGCATTGATACTTTCCTATGATGTTGTTTAACCCATGATGAGGCTGAACTCGTTTTAAATGACTGTCACCTTGGAGCTTGTGGTGATCATTTTTTTGGGATGGCTATAACCCAACAACTCTTATGTGTTGGTTATTTTTGGCCCTCCATCTTCAAATAGTGTATCGAGTCAATCAAATTATTCCCACCATGTCAATTTTTTCAGAAAAATGCACATACCCACCCTTCTCTGTTGCATCCCATTGTCGTCATCAGCCCCTTTGTGAAATGGGGCATTAATTTTATGAAATGTAATCCTACCTCAGCCAGGGGGCATGGTTATATCATCATTGTCATTGATTATTTCACTAAATGGGCTGAGGATATTCCTACATTTATTAACGATGGTCGTACTACACCACTCCTTTTTTTAACCACATCATCACTCTCTGTAGTGTTCCACAATCCATTTTCGCTGATATCATGGCTCACATTTCCAGAACCAGATGATGAGTGAGTTTCATGTCAAGTTGGGTTTTCTTCATGAAAACTCATCCCCCTACTATCCTCAAGAAAAAAAAAAAGTTGAAGCTATCAACAAAGTCTTAAATACCGTGCTTCAATGCATGGTGGGAACAAAAAAAACATATTGGCACCTACAACGTTTCTCCACACTCTAGGCCTACTGCACTTAAGTGAAAACTACAACCAGATTCACTCATTTCCAACTGTTATATGGCGTAGAAGCATGATTACCAACCGAGTGTGAGATCCCTTTGTTGAAACTCATTGTGGAACTCCTGCCTCATAACTATGATAAAGAGGAATGATTCCCATATTTAATCAAGTTGGAAAAAACACATCGTGATGTTTCTCTCATTAACGTGACATATCAAAAACAAATGAAGAGTCAATATGACAAATCCATTCAACCTCATGTTTTAGAAGAAGGATACTTAGTCCTCGTTTATAACCAAGCTCACGATAAGTTGGGAACGGGGAAGTTAGAACCGATATGGCATGGACCTTATATCATAAAACAACTATTACATAGAGGTGCCTATGATCTAGTCAACTACAATGGAATATCTCTCGGTGAGCCTCGAAATGGGATTTGCCTCAAGAAGTACTATGCATACAACATATGGCATGTGTACTTTTTACCCTATTTGTACTATATACTTTTTATTTGGTGTGTCTTTTTCTCTTGTGTGTATGAGTTTTGTCTTACCTGCTTATACTTTGTCTTGTGATTGCATGTGCATATGACATATCCCTTTCCCATATTTGTCGGGTTTGTAGATGGTGCTAGTCGACACACCTAGAACACTGCTTCTACATCTTGGGTCATTTAAAACTATGGTGAGTTGGTGAGTTACAAAGGAATTTTCCTAGGATCGACAACCAATAATTTGGAAGAATGTCATGCCATCATCAGACTCTTAAATGAATCTTTCTCTCTAGGTATAACTCATCTGATTATTAACCTAGACTCTCAACTCGTGGTCTATCATCTTAATCGAGATTATGCCATTTGCAACCATGTCTTACTACATATCCACCTAAGAGTTCACTGTCTTAAAATATCGTTTGAATTTATAAAATACAGACATATACTGAGAGAACTCAAAACAATGTCAGATTTGTTAGCTAATTACATATTGGATTGGTATCTTGTGCATAGATAAAGAATTTTTAAAAATGCATGAATGACATCTACACAAAATCATCACATAAGATAAATTTCAACATCAATAGGAAACACAAAACTCATATCTATATATATCTATATATATATATATATATATATATAGATATGAGTAACAACAAAAGTTTTTTTAAAAATACATCGTCAAAAGGTACATAATAGAGAAACAATTTGGGCCTTCATGCCCATGACATCATCATAAAACACTACAAAATATGTTGAGGATCCTAGTCATACTCTTGGATCACATTGTTCTTTGTGAAGCACATTACTACATGAGCCACTCGATGAAGTAAATGGTTGAGACTCTTAGGAACTCTGACTGTATGTCTCTACAAATGGAGAGGCATGTATTGCCTCCTGAGAGGAGGGATGTCCATATTCAAACCTTGAAGGTTCCTCTCAACCTATCGAAGTCCCCCTACTACAACCTCGTGCTCTACTGCTACCTATGTGTCTCCATCACACCCTAGTGATGACATCTCTATCAGATGTGATGCACCTCTATATGCATGATGAAACAAAAATATCTTTAGATCCCTTATTATACACATTAAAAAAAATATAAAATACTAAAACAAAAATATATGACAAGGTTTAGTTTCATACCTGGCGCATCCAACTGAATACCCTCGGGGAGCACCAAGTCTACACTACCCCGAAAGTCCACTTTGACATAAGGAAAATCCTTGATGACAACTAGATGTCTCTGCCACCAAGCGAAGAAATGAACTCTAAATCTAAATGTTTAGGGCTCATTCCCCAATCTTGGGGATATGCTGGTCCATATCTCCATCTGTGTCTTAGTCACATGACGCACTAGCAACACAACTTGTGGTTTCATCTAGGGAACTCGATCCAAGAAGAATGAAACTAAAAAGAAGCCATATCCAAACTTCTTTTGTCTACTCTTCGATATATGTTCCTTCACATTTCGAGGGAACCCTGCGTTCTAGTTAAACAACCTAGGCTCTACACATTGTAAAGAATACAACATATATGATTTTGAAGCTAGATGAGAACTAGTAGTACCCACCAATTTTGTAATGGTGAATAGAATATATGGAAGGGCCAAGTCCCTTACATATTTGATCACGATTCACCAACATACCAATCATGATCCTGGTATACAATTCTCAACAACATATGCCTCAGTTGGCTGAGGAGTTGCCCAATGTCCAGACAAGAGGATAAGGGCCCCTCTCCCCGAGAGGCCTTTCAAAGAGTACACATCATCAATCTTAATCTCGAGCATGTGTGTCTCAATGTGAAAT
This sequence comes from Picea engelmannii, assembly GCA_009831015.1. Lineage (NCBI taxonomy): Eukaryota > Viridiplantae > Streptophyta > Pinopsida > Pinales > Pinaceae > Picea > Picea engelmannii. Next base: position 207,270 of record ML782286.1, read on the forward strand.
GCATGTTTAGAATCATCCCAGAAGCCGATCAAGTACTCAAGTAACAATACTTCTTTCCTCATATTCTAGAGTTTAAAGTACTTGAGTAAACCGCAATTTCGCAAAGCTTCCATTTCTTGAGGGATTTTTAAAGAGACAATATCATTGAACTCATGTTCGTGTTCCTTCCACTCTATCATGGCTAAATGAATGGTTAAATCGGTGAATACAACCAATTAAACATCTTTAGTCAACTTTTTAAGAGAAAATTTGTGTCTTTTTATCCCAAAATGCAAAAATAATTTTAGTTTTGCGTTAATGCTTCCTTAAGTCTACCCACAAAGTGATAACACTGTTGAGGCATGTGCACTAGGATTTTTATATCTTGATCGGTGCTCCCCTCATCCCTTTGAGGGAGCGTCAATTTGGTTCGGCGCCTAAGGATTCCCAAGGAGCCCAAAACACCCTAAATATGAGATAAAACACAAAATTAAACCATAAAAAATGATTGGAAAGGAAATATGACCAACCTGGTCCAGACGGAACTGAAAATGGTCGACCGCAGCTCCCATACTCATAGCTCGAAAATCACCTCCCAAAGGTGGAAAATTCCAAATATGGAAGAATTTGGTAAAAATCAATCGGTAAATGAAATTTTTAACCTATTTTACTATTTGATAGGTTTGATTTTTGCTATTTTTCACTAATATAAAGTATTTTTGGGGTTTTTTAATCTTTTTGTGGAGTTAGTAATTCTTTGAGCCTGGAACTATCTATATTTCTAGGTTTTTAAGCAATATCTTTTTGACAACCTTGTGACACTGACGAGCATAATCTTTGTTCTTTCTCGCACTCGAAAAAACATGAGAATGTAATCGAGTAGACTTTATCACTTTTTCGGACTCGTAAAGGTTACATGAAAAAGCAACCCCCTGGAGTCATCTTTAAGCTCTTTTTAGACTCTCTAAATATGAAAATATCATTGAGTGATCTTGCTTCCTTTCACGCTCGTTAAAAAGGTACTGAAAGGGCGTCTCCCAAGTAGTATTTTATCTCTTTTTCGTACTTCAGAGACTAAAAATACAAAAAACACAGCCTTAGAGTCACCTTTAAGTTCTTTTCAGAATCTCTAAACATGAAAAACCACTAAATTTCCCTTCTCTCGACTCGCTAAACTACGCATTAAAGGGCCCATATGGGAGAGAACCTTTACTTCTTCCAGTTCATTAAACAAAGGAAGAGGAACTTGCCGATGGTGAGTTATATCGAGCATGTGTTACCCTCCTCGAGCTCGTTAAATAAAAAAGAGGTAATCATCTATCTGGATGGGGGAAAAATTGAAGGAAGTAAGTCAAGTTATCTTTTCAAATTGTTACAAGTCACTCTTGCAGTCACCCTTGAACATGACATTTGTTTCCACCTGTTACAAGGGAAAAACTCTCTATGGCCAAGGGTAAACCACAACAGACATGTATGACTGCATAAATCAACTCAATTTCAACATGTGCTATATAAACTAATGTGCAATACGAGGAAGAATCCTACCTCAATCCGATTGTTTGATGTCGTTCCACCATTGAGCAATTTGACCGAAAGCTTTACACCTGCAAGAAGTTATCAACAAACAAGCGATGCAAGTATATAGTGATGATATATAAAATGAGTTAGCACATCAGATAGCACAATCCATTAATAAACATTACAAACATGCCCATGGATAATAATCATATATTTTCAAGATATCAATAGGACGAGAAAGGAGTATTTATATTAATAATTGATCAACAGAAGTATCAACATTACGGACTTCCATGTTGACACGGTTCGAAACCAAGAAACCAAATTCCTTCCAACTGGGTCTCCACCACTTCAATCCTCCACCAAAGGAAAGCTCACAACAAAGAGGTAATGAGTTCATCTCGACAATAAGGAAAGAGATTGGAGGTTGAATACTGTGTTCAGACTTGAGGGATAAAGGGATGCAGACTCAATATGAAGTAATTTCTCCATAGTAACTTTGCTCTCAAAGTTGAATGGTTTCTATTTCTTTTCCATAGCTCGAAATTGTGCTCTTATAGCCTCAAGAATGCAACTGAAGGGTCGAGTCGGAACGTTTCCAGTATATGGAAGGCCAAATATCAGAGATCTTTTGTCGTGACATGGAAACCCAAACTCATTTTGTATTTTCTGGCACAAATCCCGATATACGTGAGATGTATTGGATCAACAAGCATATACGCATATTGCAAAGTAGTTAGGGAGCGTATATGTGGAAAAATATATATTTTTGGCTTTGGATTTATCAAAAAGGGGTTGATAAGTCTGCATAGGGAAATGGAAAAAGGCCCTCTGTGCAAGATAGCATTGGTGAGTCAAATATTTCTATAACAGATGCCCGCTAATGTGTGAGATCATAGGAGTATCTGTGATGGCTGAAATACATTATAAATAAACCAGAAGTGGAGTGGTAGAGAACCAGCTGGATGAACTCAATTTCTTATTTACATTATGTATTGACTTTGCATACATGGTTGCCAAGAATAAAATGCAGATCCATGTGGAAAATATACCAACAAGTGTTCATGGCCAGGAGTAGGCAAGTATAAATGCGGTTACATGAAAATAGCTATCATAGTCACGAACAAAGCCCAGTGAAACCAGTCTCAAGATCAATCTGAAGATATATGTATACCATGGAGTACAATCTAATCTCCCGTGATCATTGAAGTCAAATAGGTACTGGTCAAATGAAATGGAAGCCATATCTTAGGAAAGATGCATCTACAAAGTGATGTCTTCAAGGCTTCAATACAATCCGCCAATGGTGCAAGTCTACATCATGTGAATAAATGAGTTGAGGTCGAACATGATGAGACATCATTTGATTACCGATCATTGAGGTATACCGTTAACAAACGCGAGACAACCTACCAATGATGAAAGTAGGTATCAAGGCACTAAGTACATCTCTACAAATGTGAATAAATGAGATGGTGTCGAACACTTGAGAGATCCATTGATCAAGAGACATTGATGTATTCCCATCTGTCAATGGCAAGAGAGCCTTACACTAATGACTGCAAGCCTCAAGGTACTCATAAAACATTAGGTCTCGTATCCAGAATACATGAGCTGAAGTCGATCAAAAGAGGCCCATTGAAAGGAGAGCATTAAGGCATATCTCATTAGTCAGCACGAGGAACAAAGCATGAGCTTCATGATTTGGTGGAGATCAGATGAAGAACATGTTCAAAAACCAACAACCCTATGCATCTTTCGCATGTGCCAAATGCAAGCGGTATATGAAAAAGACCCTTTGAATAGCAACCAATGATGAAAACTGTTGACAAAGGTGAGGAAACCACCAATAAGGCTAATGTCATCCAAGACACTGCATGAATCCCAAAGTGTGGATAGATGTCTTGTCGTTGAACATAAGGGACGCCACCTAGTCAACGACCCATGATGAAATGTCGATTGTTGGGTTCAAGGTGACCTACCAATGATGAAAGTAGGGTCAGGGTGCATCATAAGACCAAAGTATCATGTGATTATAAGACAAACTGAGGGTATGGTCGTCATGCAAAGTCAGGATTTCTGAGGAGTGGCTGACACAGGTTGATAGACTTCCTTTGAACAAGAGCATGAGACATACAGTGGAATCTGACAACATAGACTTAATGATGTGAAAAATAGATGCAGGAGGCATCCATAATGTTCTCTATAGTGACTAGAAGATTAACCAGTCAGTAGAGAAAACTCTGTAATGAGATCATCTTACTAAGGCCATGCTAAACCCAAAATTATAATGATGCAAGGACTCAATAACTTTGTGCTCTGTTCAAAGGAGACACGACTACTGCCAATTACAATATAGTACTCCCCTCCTGCCCATATTTTTTTGTTTTATTCATAACACGTGAATGCTATGATACAGAGGAGGGAACGAGTGTCACAAGTAAGCAAAAATAGTTCCAACAGTGGAACGTACCTATGCTCAATGCAAGGAAATGCATGCAGGAGATGGACACTCAGAGTGATGTTCCTTCCAGGGCGTAGGGTGTCAAATTGTGAAGGATATAAGCAAGGATCTTCTTGGTTGAGGATGCAAACTGCTTGGGCCATGGTTTATAATGCAAAGCAACAAATGACTGAAGGCTCAATACTACAAGAAAGGGCATGAGATGCAATCACAATTTAATGCCAAAAAATGTCCTTTTTTATATCTTTTAGTCTACTTGGTGTGAGAAAGGGGTAAACTTGCGCCAAATAGACGTCTTTTCAAATCTAATTTACAAGTGTGAAAAGGACAAGTTCACTCGACAATCTTTTCTATTTTTGATAGCGAGTCAGAAAAGAGCTTAATTAGGACTCATCATCTTTCAAATCCAATTTTAACGAGTGTGAAAGGGATAAATCACTCGGCTATCTTCTCAGTTTTTGGACAAGTCGGAAAAGAGCTTAACTGAGACTCATTTGAAATATTCTAGCCGAAAATCCACAAGGGAGTCCAAGGCTCATGTACCGATCTTCTGTGGAATGTCAGTATCTTACGAAGAATCGACACAAGCTCGGGAAGACCCAAATCTCTCCAAGTCGAGGAGGACAATCTGCTAACGAAGGTTATCGTCTCTATGTTATGTCGAATAATGTCTCTTCCTAGAAAAGACATAGGCGGAGGCATTGGATACCCCACAAGACCATCCCAATCAAAGGGAACCTCGTCAAGAATTGGAGGGAGAGAACTAGGGAAGAGTGAAACTCTCTCTTGTTCATAAGGTGAAGTAATAGAAATGCTAAGGCCATGGCATAGAAGGTGTATAACCAGAACCAGAAGATCGAGATTGACCAAAAATTGCATTTCCACGACCGCTTCCTTAGACTTGTCACTCTCAAAGAGAAGAGTGGGTTCGATCAAATATTGCATCGATATGACCATTTCCTCAACCATTGGTTAAATATGATGCGAGACAACAAGGTCAAGAGGTGCATCATCCCAAAAAATAGGAGTGTTGTCGGTCGAATATTGCATTGACATGACCATTGGTTGAACAAGATGCAAGACAACAAGGTCAAGAGACGCATCACCCCCTAACATAGGAGAGGTGTCGGTCAAATATTGCATCAACAGGACCACAGGTTGAATGGGATGTGAGACAACAAGGTCAAAATGACACATCAACCCCTAAAGGAAAAGAGGTGTCAGCCGAAGATTTCATCATCATGATTGTTTTATCAACCAAAGAAGGAACAAAGTTTTGTGAAACCATAGATGCCTCAGAACCCGAAGGGCCCTTAGGTGAGCCCCATGCTTATGGTATCCCAGTAGTAACATGAAACAAACAGGTAAGGTGACTTCCTTCACAAGTCCTGCAAAGGAATCTAGGCTTGCGTCTGAGACGTCTAGGCTTATCAATCATATGAATGCCCCCAACATGGCTTGCAGTGGCTGGTGACATGCTCCCAGCATGACTTGCAAAGGCTAGTAGAAAATCTCCAACATGACTAGCAGAGGTTGGTGATGAATCGCCAACATGATTAGCAGAGGTTGGTGATGAATCCCCAACATGACTAGCAAAGGTTGGTGATGAATCCCCAACATGACTAGCAGAGGTTGGTGATTAATGTGCGGCGTGAATAGAAGTGACCAGACATGTGCCCCCAACATGACTTGCAGTGGCCGGTTGCAGGTCTTCAACATGACTTGCAAAGGTTGTCGACCAATCTCCAAGATGACTAGCAGAGGTTGGTGATATAATGCCAGTATGACACACAGTGACTGAACTTGTGCCCCCATCATGACTTGCAGCAGCTGGTTGCAGGTCTTCAACATGACTTGCAGAGGTTGTTAACCAATATCCAACATGAGTAGCATAAGTTGGTGATATAATTCTAGTATGACACGCAGTGATTGGACTTGTGGCATTTGAGTCCAAGGTTCATGGAAATATTGATTTTGAGAAATTGTAGGCCAGGAAGGATCCTGGTTTACACCCTGTCCCTTTCCGACAGGATAGTATCCTCCTCTATACTGATTCATAAAGGGTTGTAAGGGCATCGACATTGAGAAAGACGCTTGCAAAGAGAAAGCGACATGACTAGGGTTACTCACGTGAGGATATCTATTTCCCCTAGGTGAAGGAACTCCGTGAGGGGGGTTTCCCATACTATAAAAATAACTTCCCCTGGATGAAACTCCAGAGGACAGATGGAGGTCCACCATGGGAAAAGTGTTCGTACAAACCGACATAGCAGAAGAAGGATATGTGGATGGAGTGTAATAAGTAGAGTGATTTCTTAATTGGGAACTTACCTCTCGCATAGTGAATTTGTAGGAAGGAATATTCCAACCTCCTACCATAAGAGGTGTTTGAAGGATATGACTCCCACCAAACGAAGAGGGATAAGAAGGAGGTATCATGCCCGCAGACCCAAAACTTGTATTCACATAAGGAGGTGAGACACACGATGGTAAATGCGAAGACATATCAGACATACCATGAGAAAAATGATTAGAAACCCAAGGCATTGACTAAGTAACATAATTCTGCATACCATCATAAAAAGTGGACGAATTGGCCCCCATGAACGTCATGGGGGGGTAACAGTAAGTGAGGGAGTAAAAGGAACTCTACTATCCATGATAACAAAGACTCTGTATAAAATCCTATGGTCTACTAATAATCAAAGAGCATAAAAAAAAGTCAAATGACCAATATGCATGCAAACGGGCTAAAGTGGTTGAGTGACATCCCTCGCTAAAGAAGGTATGTCTCATCCAAGAGGGACCTGAGACTCCCTGCTAAAGTTTGGAGGTAACAAAATCAATTATAAGGGCCCTTGTAGGCTTAAAAACCAGTCGGTCAGATCCCCCCAGAGAGGTAATATTTCATAAAGGTTATGTGATGTCCGACCCCTATCTGACTCAGGATACAAGCAAAATAACCCCTGCAAGTAACCTATGAGAAACCTAAGTCAAGAAACTAATCAACCATTGTATAACCGATGCAAAGGTGAACAATCGTAAGTCTGGATTACCATATGGGTAGGGTAGCAAAGCCTGAAACCTTGAAAGTAACGCCTCTCATAGAGGTATGGATACTAGAAAGATCCCTGAATATGAATAAATCCACATAAATATCTTTGACACTAGGTGAGTATCTAGGGGTTATCCCTTCAACAAAGTTCGCATGACCTCGTGCTTAAATCCAGTGTGAGTGGAGCCTCCTGATATTACCAATTATACAATGGATTTCTCAACTCCCTGTGTCAGACACATATGTTTATTTCATTTCCTTGGAGAAGTTTACTCACAAAATCCTATTCCAAGGCACTAAATCCTAGGCTAGTTTGTGCACCCTAAACAATAAAATCGTTACTAATCAATTTTAGTTTAAAGCATAAATTTTATTGGTCGTGATTACTCAAAACGGTATGGAAATGAAACTCATGGTGTTATGACTCTGCATGAAAATAAAAATAGATATAATGCAAAGCCTAATTTCAACTTTTTAGTGAGTGATATGCTAAATAAAAACAATGCAATCTTCAAATTTAACTCTGCAAATCAGAAGTAAAATGCAATCTTTCGCTAAATGTGTTAAGCTAATGACAAAGGTTCCAAGATAAAAATACCAACCAATGAAAAATACCTATTTTTTTGTATTTTCAATGTATTAAAAAGAAAATGCATGGACTGATAAGCGACGTGATATATAACTTGTACTGTGTATAAAAGAAATCACTCGAGCAAAATACCAAGCAACTAAGTAGACAACCCAACTACCAAAAAAAAATAAAAAATGGAAAACAAAGAGAAAGATGCTGCCCAAAAATTCAACTCCAAACAGGTTTCCCGTCATCCCAGATAATCTCAACAGGCACCATAGAGACCTAAGAAGGCTCAGTGATCCTCAAAACCTACCCAACAGTCACTAAACCAAGCAAGAAAGCAAGGGGAAGTGGTATACGCAGTTGTTAAAGAGGAAAGGGCGTATATACGCTTCTTGCAGTGAGACAACAAGCATGTATACACAACTGTCAAGGAAAAAAGGGTGTATATGCTTTAAAACAAGGCCAGACAAGGGTAAAAAGATGACAAAAATACCAACCGATGCAAAATACCTACTTTTTTTGTATTTTCAATGTATTAAAAAGAAAATGCATGGACTGATAAGCGACTTGATATATAACTTCTACTTTGTATAAAAGATATTACTCGAGAAAAATACTGAGTAGCTAAGCAGACAACCCAACTACCAAGGAAAATTCAAAAATGGAAAACAAAGAGAAAGACGCCGCCCAAAATTTCAACTCCAAACAGGTTTCCCGTCATCCCAGATAATCTCAACAAGCACCACAGAGACTTAAGAAGGCTCAATGATCCTCAAAACCTACCCAACAGTCACTAAACCAAGCAAGCAAGCAAGGGGGAGTGGTATACGCGACTGTTCAAGAGGAAAGGGCGTATATATGCTTCTTGCAGTGAGACATCAAGTGTGTATACACAACTGTCAAGGAAAAAAGGGCGTATATGCTTTAAAACAAGGCCAGGCAAGGGTAAAAGGATGAAAACTCAGACCCAGAGTGAACATAATCTGTCCAGTAGTGATACGACAAGAAACACAAAGGAAAAGGAGCAAGGTAAGAAGAAAAAGGTACTTCAACCCTTAGAAGGAAGATCTCTCCCCAGTGGAGTCGCCATTTCTGTTACAAGGGAAAAACTCTCTATGGCCAAGGGTAAACCACAACAGACAGGTATGACTGCATAAATCAACTCAATTCGAACATGTGCTATATAAACTAATGTGCAATACGAGGAAGAAGCCTAACTCTATCCAATTGTTTTATGTCGTTCCATCATTGAGCACTTTGACCCAAAGCTTTACACCTGCAAGAAGTTCTCAACAAACAAGCGATGCAAGTATATAATGACGATATATAAAATGAGTTAGCACATCAGATAGCACAGTCCATTAATAATCATTACAAACATGCCCATGGATAATAATAATATATTTGCAAGATATCGATAAGACATGAAAAGAGTATTTCTATTAATAATTGATCAGCAGAAGTATCCACATTACAGACTTCCGTGTCGGCACGATTCAAAATCAAGAAACCAAGTTCCTTCCAACTAGGTGTCCACCACTTCAATCCTCCACCAAAGGCAAGCTCACAACAAAGAGGTAATGAGGTCCTCTCGACAATAACGGAAGAGCTTGGGGGCTGAACATTGTGTTCAGACTTGAGGGATAAAGGGATGAAGACTCAATATGAAGTAATTTCTCCATAGTAACTTTGCTCTCAGAGTTGAATGCTTTCTCTCTCTTTTCCATAGCTCAAAATTGTTCTCTTATAGCCTTGAGAATGCAACTGAAGGGTCAATTCAGAACGTTTCCAGTAAATGGAAGGCCAAAGATTAGAGATCTTCTATCGTGACATGGAAAACCAACCTCATTTTGTATTTTATGGCACAAATCCCAATATACGCGAGCTATAGTGGAGAAGCAAGTGTATACGCATCTTGCAAAGTAGTTAGGGAGAGTATATGTGGAAAAATATATATTTTTAGCTCTGGATTTATCAAAAAAGGGTTGATAAGTCTTCATAGGGAAATGGAAAAAGGCCCTCTGTGCAAGATAGAAATGGTGAGGCAAATCTTGCTATAACACCACCTGCATTTTGAACACTTGGATAATCTATTAAACCTCTGCATTGAACCAATCCTATGAGTCTTTCCACTACTTTGGGTCACCTAATGAATGTCACAGCATCCGTTGCATTATTTTTTGGTCCACGTTACGTTTATTCTACCAGGTCATGTTGTGCCTTAATGTTCAAGGGAAGTATCGGCTTCAAGATTCAACCGTCACAAATTTCCAGTTTCACCACCTGTGTCAATCCATACTCATTCAATTCACCATCTTACATCTCTTTCCTATGTCAGTTTCATGTCGATGATGGGGTATACATAAAGGCCCTCCTTCGACGAGTCTTTTCCTGTCAACTTCAACACATCATCCAGGAATTAGACTTAGAAACTAGTTAGTACCTTGGGACCTGCCTGCCTCAATGGTAGGCCTCCTCACCTCTGACAATAGGTTTACATAATTTACCTCTGATCGGATGATTCAATGAATGTTCGACTTTAACTCATTTATTCACATTCATTGGATTGTACTAGGGTACATTGGGAGTCATTGACATCATTGGTGATTTCCCCCACACTTGTTAATGGTTTACCTCAATGACCGATAATCAAGTGGTGTCTACCATGTTCAACATCAAAACATCTATTCACATGGATATATTTGTACAAAATCAGGATTGGGATGAATACCCTGGGTTAAGAATTCACTCTGTTATCTGCTTTTCTCATGCTACAAAGGAGATCATTTGAGCATGATGATATGAATACTGTCACATAGATCCACATTGTATTGGTATGTGGCTATGTTTTATCATCTCGTAGCTTAACTGTGTATTTCACGTGGCTACGATTAGTTCATATCATGGAGGTATAGATCCACATTTTATATTTAGTGCCTATACCCTTAGTCATTATCATCATGGATCCACAGTTTATTGGTTGGAGGCCATACCTTAAGATCTTTATTACTCAAGAATAGGTATGCATTCATTGGGTTTGAAACACATGATAACATTTTCTTGATGGTTGTTTGCAGCTTCTACCAGGGTATCCAACTCCATACCCTTGCCTAAAAAATCTACAAAGTGCTTAAGTCATGAGATTTCATCTTCTGACTTAACACTTTAGGGGGAAATCTATTACACATCAAAATTCCTCACAATGATAATGTCACATTACCATTTTCGCAAGTGTCTCACTTTTGTCACACGTGTCATAAATGTCGCATTTTTGTTCTGCATATGTCGCATTGTGAATGACACCATGGAAACACTTGATACATACTCTAAGACATGTTGGAAGGGGAAACCACATCATTTGATAAGCTAAGAAAAATGTTGTTCCTTGAGAAATGGTCATCTTAACGAACTTTTGGAAGATCGACGATCCCCTGCTCATATGTAGGGAGTGCTAGAGCTCCCTTTCCATCTATAAGGGAGCATTGCAGTGTTTTGTTTCCATTTTTGAGGGATCGTCGATTGGTTGAGAGAATCATGGGAACAAATTCCCCTTATCTCTAAAGATATCTAGAGATGATTTGAGTTGGTTTGGCTCGAATCCAAGCTTTAGGTTGCATTTGAGGGAGATGCCACAACTAATAGAGTCATATCCTCAGCTTATTCCAAATATAATTAAGGTGGTTGAGCCTCTCAAATCTGATAAAAGGAGGCATTCTCATGGTAAATGGGAGGAGAATAATCAATAAAAAGTATTTTCATTCTGATTGTGGATATTTCGAGCAAGGGGTTGGACAAGGAGGACTTGGAGAGGTTGTTGCAACTACATCTATAGATTGTAAGATCATTGTAATGTTCTCATTAATATATGCTTGGCCTATTTCCTTCAAGTTTGTGTATGGTTGCATATACTTGTCAATTATTGATAAATTTAGTTTACACTAATCTTGGTAGAGTAGGAAGTCTACGTTGTCTTTGTTTTGTATTGGGTCGCATATGTCATTAAGGATCTTGGAGATCAAGTTCAACTTGGATTAAGCGAGGAAAAGATTCAAAAAAAGGTACATCATACGTTCTTCTTCTTTTCCATTTGACTAGTTTAACTATATTTAAAGGAGTGTTAGTGTCCAATGTTAGCATCTTTTTGTCTTGGTAGTAGGGGTCTAGAATCCAAGAGGATATTCACCTGTCCACGGGGGAATTTTACTACAACAATTACTAAAGGAAGGAACATTCACTAGAGAGAAGAAACGATGCATTTTGTTGATGTAGACCCCACTGAACCTTGTTGAAGGCCAAAATCAAGTAATTTTCACTACCAACGAAGGTAGAGATGCTACTTGGAAAGCCAAAATATGCATTTTAGGTTATTGTACCTCGATGGACCAAATTGAGGGATGATTATGCATAAAGAGGGAGTTTGCACTAGTAGATAAGAAAAATTTCACCCTTATTAAATCAACAATGTGTTTTTGTCTATTCAAACTTCATTAGACAACATCGAAGGGACTAAAATATATTAAGGGAGAGAATTGTTGGGGTGACGAAGCTTGTTGCGTGCACAAGGGGACATTTCACTTTTTCTTCTCTAAGACTTCACTAGACCATACCAAAGTAAAAAAGCATCCAACAAGCCAAAATAGAATTTTGGATGCACTGGAGTGAATGGGAAAGGAAACAACTAGTGCATTTTATCCTTCAAACAATAGTTATGGATTCATTTTACTAAATTTATCTTTCCAAGGATAAAACTCATTTTTTGGGAGGGATTTGCATTCTTTGGCACACATTTTCCTTCTTTATCTTTAAGAGGAAAGGCATTTCTCTTCTTAATATTTTTCTTCATTCTTCGATGCCCACTGTTTCTTTCTCTAGCTTATTTACTTGTAGGTTGTTTTTCAGATGTGGGGAAGCATTGTTGACAAAGAAGGAAGCATGCCATAATCATATACATCTCTAGGAATTTATTTTGGTGAGAGAAAATGAGTTTTTCCTTTAGAAGCATGCATTATCCTTCATAATCCATTGGCATTGCCAATGTATAATTAAAAAACATATCAACATATGTATTGGATATCTATTGGATTCATTGCAAACTGGAGAGGTTGGTTATTGTTCTCTTATGATTTATTATGGAGTGGGTTAATCATTTCTTTCATTTTATTTCTCATAGCCTCTCTGAGCAATGTGCTTCTTTTCCGAGATGATCTAGCTTAGATATATTACCATTTATAGTGCTTGAATGATGTGCTACAAATCTCAAATATCTCAATCCTTCTAGTTATTTTTTTAACAGTTTCCATGGTATTGTTAAGGAATGCTTATTGATGAAACATTATTACAGTGAACTAGATGCATCTTCTCAAAGGTTTTTAAACTTTATTTCCTTCATTTCTTGAGCCCGTGTTGTTTTCTTACTTTTTGCTTGTATCAACCTAAGCTATATTAGTTTGTTGTATCATCGAACATATGGGAGAAGAATCTTCATGACTTTGAGAGAGTGGGAAAGAAATGGATTTAATAAGTAATCCTTTCATATGTCGATCTTTTAATTTACTAGATTCTATAATGTTGTTAGCACCATTGTGTATTATATGTGTAGGGGAACTAATATATTAACTTAAAGGAAGTTCAATCACTATCCATCCCGGTGATCATAAGATTGAATTCTCATATTGATTATTGAATGTTATTATTAACTTTTAAGATAGTATGGTTGCAAGGTATTACCCTCATTCTGCTTCCTTATTCACTCATTGATTTGTTAAATTACTTTGTTTCAGAGTTTATTATTTTGTTAAATTGTGTTAATGGGGTGTTTTCTTACAAGGGTATGAGGACAATGGAGAAGTCAAATAAGGATCTAGTTATAGACTTAGACATACTTCACTTGGATATTTATTTCTATAAAGTATTCATATTTAGATCCATTAGGGAACCTTGTATTTTAGATTGGAGGAAATTGTCAAATGTCATGCTTTGTCGCCTCTTTGATACCATTTCTTTTTTCTTAAACACCTACATGTCGTCAGTCTTCCGAAAGCTATAGTGTTGTTTCCATAGAATCAACATCACAGGTGAGACGTCGCTAATATAACATACACGTCGAAAACCCGATGTTATCGTCAGTTGGTCTTCCGACGGCTATTGCATCATTGACATGGCGTCAACGTCACAGGTGAGAGATCATTGATATAGCATACATGTTGGAAGACCGACATTACCTTCCATTGGTCGTTTGACATTCCTAGTATCATTGTCATGGCGTTAATGTTGCAGGTGAGATGTCGCTGATATAACATACACGTCAACAGACCGACATTACCTTCTGTCGGTCGTCTGACGTTTCTAGCGTCGTTGTCATGGTGTCAATGTTGTAGGTGAGACGTTGATATAGCATACATGTCGAAAGACCGACGGTCTGTGGCGTCACAGGTCAGACGTCCCGGTGTCGCTGTAGCGAAGTACATAGTGGGCTTGGACAATGAAGTCCGAGACGACAGGTGTCTGCATGAAATGTCACAACAGAGATGATATCTGTGTCATCGGAAAAACGACTTCATGTGAAATGAAGTTTAAGAGGTTTCAATGTTTGTCGTTCTCCCGACAATATAAAGTGGCAACCATCGGAATTTGACCCAAATGTACTAGTGTCTTAAGTTAAATTTTGATAATCTCGTGAAAGAACATTATAATGTCAAAGTGATGACTAAAATTTGCCTTTGGACCATGTTATAAATGGTATCGCTGTTAATATCTCAAAATTAAATTTTGTGTACTGGAATAGGGTTTCGGGAATGGGAACTGGAAAACTTTGTGTCCAAATATCTATATTTCCCGTGATTCCTTTGAAACTATGGCTCCCGTGGATTTTATGATGTTGTTTAAGTCCTTCCAAAGTTTTATTTTATTTTTTTAATTAATTAAATTAATTTATTTGTTTTATCTAGAAAAAATATAACTTAGATTTGGAGATTCAGAAACCATGGCGGATAATATCCCTAGTAAATCACCTACCAACTAATTTTAAGTTCTCAAGTCACTACAAACAAAAATAGAAACATTCGTTGTGGGATTTCCCAAATACATGTGCCAAAAATCAAAGAACACAGAGGGAGATAGCAACCAATGTGGTCGGAATCCCTCGGAAAAAAAATTGTGCTTCACAACTATCAAGAGGCATCAAGGAGCCTACCCTTGCATGTGAATCCACGTCTTTGTTATCTTGTATGAAAAATATGCACAAAATGATAGGAACGAAACAAGATATTCCCTCCTTATATCTTTTATACTATTGAAACTACTCTAATTTTCATATTTTCTGCAATGTACTCCTACTTCTGTGCATGAGTGACTGCCATCTATTGAGACAAAGTGAGAAATTCTTCCACTGTACTGCTAAGATCAGATTTGGGTATGCCATAAATGAGAAAAATGAATACATTAAGAAGCTCTTGAAATAGGATAAACAATACAAAGGTGCACCTACAACATTTTGAAGCTATCTTATACTTTTGACATGGTAAACAGGTCCAATCTCAGCATTACTACTTCTGGTCGACTCTTCAAACGCAGAGCAGGGTCAATGATCGAATTCCAAACAAATCTTTTCGAAGTGTCCAGATTCCTCGACACATCCACCTAAAACAACTATCAACCTGAAACCTACCATACGAAGGATAAAAATAAAGGACCTCATTTGTCTAAAAATTTATGCGAGATAGGTTATCAAAAATGAATATCTCTACTTTTGTTTGTCTCTCCCTCTATACAGGGAGAGGCTCGAAATATAGGACCTAGATGTTTGTTTTAAGGTTATCTCCGACCATGAACTATTGCTCAGGCGTGCATCCCTCAAGCTCATAGGATTTCAAAATAATTCTTTTATGCGGTTTTTCATGATCCTCCTCTATAGATACAAAATTAATGGTTTAGTTTATACTGATTTCAGTAGACACATATTTATACTCAGAGAGCTCCAGTAAATAACTTAGGGCATTCAACTACTTTTTGGTTGGGATGTAAAACATAAATTGAGGGTTATGAGTAAACAAAGATGACTTAAGATAGCTTGAGAAAGCATAAATGAAAAACGTTATGAAGCAGAGGTTATTGGTACCTCCACCAACCAGAATGTGTTGAAAATATCATCTGATCAGAAAGACAAAATTTTTGCACGTTAAACCTGATAAATCAGTTAGTTTTATAGCACCTGTGATTTGTCTGGAGTTTCAAAGCATTATAAAAAGGAAATGTGTTGATCTCACCTTTGGACAACCATTGGTTATGATGCCAACTTTAGAATTAATTCTATTGAGTAGTATTTTCTTGACCATCTACACATATATAGAGTTCGAATTTAGGAATCATCCCTTATCCAAGGCATCTCTCATAATTTACTGCTATGCAAAGCTGATTAACATAAAACTTAACGGCATGGTCACCATAGACAAACAAGACTTCTAATTTCTAGGTTAGGCTCCCTAGAGGCTGAAGCGCATGGACCAATTTAAGATAATGACTTGATTCAGATACATGGGAGATTATCCTTCAATGGAAGTGGACACTTCAACCCATAAATTATTTCTTCTATATAGAAGCCAGGGGTCCCTGTGCTATTGAGGAGGCATTCTCCTACCCTCTTGGATTAGTTCCTACCAAATATATACTCATAGGAGAGCACACAACCTGTTCAGATTCTGAAGTATTATGCGGCTACTGTGTTATAGTTCTGAAAACTGTATTATAAATAGATAAAATGAAACCCCTGAAATTGTGATCTTCCCTTTCTATAAAATACATAAATGTGATATTTTCAAAAAAATATTTATTCTAGCTGAAAAATCCATCCTTAATTCTAAATTGTACCGAGTTTGAATCAATTCTCTACTAGATAATAAAAAAAAAAATTCTATACCAGGAGATTTGTCGTTCTCTAAATCTCGGGTTGAGGTGGGTAATCCATCACTACTTCCTGTAAAAGTACAATGAATTTAGATGGTTCCTTCTGTGCACTGAATATGGACACTACACAGACCCATCTAAACCTAGATCTAATATGCATACGAGGCTGCAAAGCTCAAGGAGTCATATCTTAAATTCACACAAATGCCAATATATTAAGTATTGGAATTCAATATATGCAACCTCGATATTTGCAACTTTGACGGGCATCTCAGACTAGGGTTTAGATGGGTTTGTGGTGGTACATAAAATTGTCCAATTTTCCTCACTATAAGGATTATAATTTTTTTTTCTGATTCCATATACTCATGATACACGACTCATTCTAAACCATTTAACATATAAAATTCCAAATCTTGCCATGAAAAATGTTAGACTAGATCCCCTTCCAATCAACACAATAAGTAGGCCCAATTTTACAAACACATAATTTTTTTGAAATCATGGGGGTTTGTGTCACTCCAAAGTTTCAAGTCGGGGACCTTGGCAAGGGAATATTGCTAATACTACTGCAACAAACCCCCATTTCCCAAATGATGTTTGAACTCTTATTTGAAACCCGTAGGGGTAAGTTTTGTCTTTTTCTTCACGACACACATAAGCAAATTGATGGGGTTTTATCTTATTCACCCCATTTACAGAAAGGTATTTCGAGAATTCCTTTGACCACCCGGATAGGTATCAGTAAAATTATGACCTGGTAAACCATGACGATAGAAAAAATTGTAAACTGCAATAAACATAGAATTCATTTGTTGAATGTATCTGAAAATCCAGAAGTATACTTTCTTGTCGGGCAGTGCAATTTCGGAAGAGGGAACTCTTCAGTGGGAACATGTTTTTATTCTAGTATTAATTTTCTTCTTACATTAATAACTAGTGATGATCTTCCTGCAATAAATTTATTATTTTCATACTCTGTATTAGTAATTTAAAGCATGCTATGGTATTATCAAATAGTGTTTACTATGTACAGTGACAATGTTTCTTATTATAAAATAACTTATAATTTGTCTTCATGTTTACCCCGTATGTAGTATTGGCTGGACCTATTGAAAATACGACAGGTTGGTGCTACGTGAAGGACTGAGGTACGCGTCTGTTAAACGAAGATTTTAGAAAATAATATTTAATTTATGATTCCCTTATGCACTGCTCCAATTGCATTTTGTTTCCATAAAAAAAAATGTTTCTAAAATGTAGAATTATTATGTTCATATGCTTTTCCTTTGCAATGTCAAATTTTTAGTATATGTGTTGATAATCATTGTTTTGTATGATTGCTCGACCCCATTATGCATCATATTTACTTACACTTACATCGCAATGTATGGTTTTCATCCTTGCAATATGAAATATTATAGTACATTTCTATCTTATATTGCGTGTTGTAAAGATATTCGATGAAAAACAAATGACAATCATGGATCGTCTTATTTAAGAACCATGTTGTTATTCAGTTATATCAGAAAAAATGGGCTTCATATATGCTAATGCTAGACAGCTGAGAACTTCCAAACATCCGCTGATGAGTTTGAATACTCAATGCTTTGTGATTTTTAAACGTGAATTATGGTATACTTTTCCTCTGCATACCATATAGTTATTCACATTTTTTTTTTTCTAGTGCCACTTATAGTTCCAAGAGAGAGTAACTTCAACTTGATCCACTCTTATTTGTATTTATGTATACTTCAATCTGAAATCCTAATTTCTTTTTAATGTCTGGATAATGTCAAATAAGAATAGGAATGGGAGGTTCATTTGTTAGCTTATTTTTTATGCAGTTATTTATCCTTGACAAGTGGTTAAGGGATTCATCTTTTATATGATAATTTGAATGGAAATGATCCCCAAAACTTCAATTATTTGTATAGTGTTTCTTTTATTAGAGAAATCCTTTATCTTTTGCATTAGGGATTCTACAATTTTGTATCCTTCTAGTTTACTATTTGTGCAAGTTGGATTTTGAGTGTCCTTCTAGTTTAGAATTTGTGCAAGTTGGATTTTGAGTGTTTGTTTTGGTTTGGTAAAGATATAATACTAATGCGGAATATGTCTTTGTTTTTGTTTTAGACAGCATTGTAGACAAAGAGACAAAATAAGAAAGAGATGTGTTTTCCTATGAGAAATTATACAGTTAGGTATAGAGTCTAGGATTTTAACTTTGATGCAAAAAAAATTCTACTTGTTGGATTATATTGCATAATATTTCCACTCAATTTTTTAGGAAACCCTAAATTTGTGGTAGTTGTTCTTTCAACTTTGAGTAGTTATCATTGACCTCCACGAGTTGATAATGGTTGTCCCCACCTGAACACATGAATCAAACCCATTTCTAATTGTGTATGCATGGACCCGCTTGCCTCGTGGAATATATGCTACGTAGGCATATGTTGAGATCAAACTCGCTGAACCATTCTCATTAAACATGTGAAAAGCCTACCTTTTTTAGAGCTTAATCCTGATTAGTGCTGCTAGTATCCTTTTGTGATTGAGCTACCAGCCGATCGATTACTTCTTTTTTTGGGTTCATTTTGTGATGAATTTCCCGCTGTAAATAACGAAGAAGAGTTACTTTTCATATTAGAGATGTCATTTTTGTTGGGTGACAACGAATTTTTTCATGAATAGGACTTTAGATTTTATTATTCAGGGTTGGTTGCAATTAATAAGACTAAGTTAGAATATGGATGGGTTTATATTTAATAATCAGTTTCTAATATACATTATTATAAATTGATATATGCCTATAAAGATTGGGCGAGTTTCTAATATACATTAATCTCCTTGATCTGAATAATAAAATAATCCATGCCTATACTTGATGGACATAGTCCAACGTTTGAGTGAACCACTTATTGTATTTCTTGTTTTGTTTGCATTCTTATTGATTTTCTTATATTAATTTATGTTTCCGCATTAGCAAACTACAACGAATAATATAAATAATATCAGAGCGGAGAAAACCACATACTGGAAGAAGCCGAAGAGGCTGCGTTGAAATCGCTGTGTTAGAGGGTTACTTGAAGGGAGCGTTGTTGTTTGCATCAGCATTGGGGGTTCTTCACGGTTCATTAGCGAAAGCATCAGCGCTGGCTGTGTTAGAAAAGGAGAGCACCAAATTAACAAAACAGCGCCACCCCCTCCCACTACTCGCAGGATTCGCCTGGATGATTAACAAGTTTGTTTTTAATTAAAATTTAAACACGGAATATTTTTTAAATGGATGCCATTCTCATTCTTTTTTTTTTTAAAGTTCAAGGACTTTGTAGTGAGGTGAAAGTTTATAATTAAATATAATATGTAAAGGTGGATGAGTGTTTTTTAATTAAAAAGTTTCAAGTCACGTGGGTGCATATGTTTTAAAAGTTTTTTTATGGAGTGAAAAAAAGTAAATTAAAGGTGAGATTGGTAAAAAGTTTTTTTATTAAATATTTTATTAAACTTTCTACTATTCTTCTATATATATATTTTTAAAGAGTTTCTATTATTACAAGTAGTGGTGATTTTTATGTTTCCTCTAATGAAAAAGATGTAGAGCATTAAGTTCGAAATTGAGAAGTTCAATGGAAAGAACAATTTCGAGATATGAAAGGTAAGATGCACAATCTGTTGGTGCAACAAGACATGGTGAAGGTGCTTTTGGGAAAAGAAAAACATCCCGCATCCATAATAGACGAAGACTGGGATGAGATGGATGCGAGAGCATTGAGTGCCATACGCCTATGTTTGGTCGACGATGTTTTGTTCAATAGTCTCGGAGAAGATAGCAACAGGTTTGTGGATGAAGCTGGAAAGCCTGTACATGACGAAATCTTTGACGAACAAGATCTTCCTAAAAATACAATTGTACAGTTTGCGCATGAAGGAAGGTACGAAGATAGTTAATCATTTGAATACATTTAATACTCTCTTAGTTCAGTTGATTAGCATGGGAGTAAAATTCAAATCTGAAGATAAGGTAATTACATTATTGTGTTCTTTTCCCACGTCATGGGATCACTTTGTTACCTCTATTAGTTTTAACTCAACATAAAGTATTGAGTTTGATGACACTCTTGGAGCTTTACTGTCTGAGGAAACGAGGAAGAAATCCAATCTAGAAACCTCTACATATGAGGTGATGGTGTTCAGAGGTAGACCTAAAGAAAGAGGACACGGTCAGAAGGATTTCTCTCGGTCAAATTCAAAGGGGATAAAGAGCAAGCTTAAGTGATGGTTTTGTGGAAAATCTAGACATCTAAAGAAGGATTGTTGGAAGCGACATCAAGCCTCCAAAGAAGACCCTCCAAAAGAGACAAAGGAAGCAAACAGAACTGAAACAGGTTCAGAAACAGGTTCAAGTATGGTTGATGAAGTTTTATCAATTAGTACTGGTTCACGTCATGATCAACAATGGTTATTAGATTCTGGTACTTCAAACCACATGTGTCTTCATAGACACTGGTTTCTTACTTACCAGTCTATAGATGATGTAGTAGTTTACATGGGAAATAATATTTCATCTAAAGTTGTGAGAATTGGTAGCATTTGAACTAAGATGTTTGATGGAACTGTTAAAATACTATCTGATGTAAGACATGTACCTGATCTTAGGAAGAACCTAATCTCTTTGGGAGTCTTAGACACAGGAGGTTACACGACTATTGCTCAAGGTGGATTTATGAAGGTATATAAAAGAATTCTACTGGTTATGAAAAAAAATAAGGTTGGTAACCTATTTTTATCCTAAGGGAGGACTGAATAAGATCATGCGACAACGGTATCTAAGAATGACAGTGATTTTGTTCGACTATGGCATCAACGGTAGGGTCATATGAGCGAACGAGGATTAAAGGTATTAACTGATCACAAGTCAATTCCTAGTCTAAAGTATTTAAAGTTAGATTTTTGCAAGCATTGTATTTATGGAAAACATAATAGGCAGAAACTTAAAACCAGAAGACATACCAGTAAGTGAATTCTTGACTATATCCATTATGATGTTTGGGGACCATCCCCTACTATTCCATATGAAGGATCATCATATTTTGTAACTTTCATAGATGATTTCTCTAGGAAGGTGTGGATCTATATGCTAAAGAGCAAGGTTGATGTATTTACAGTTTTCAAGCAATTTAGAGCTTTAGTGGAAAAGAGCACTGGTAGATCCATTAAATGTTTAAGAGCTGATAATGGTGGTGAATTTACGTCAATGGAGTTTGAAATTATTGCAAGGAATTTGGGATCAATAGGCATAAAATGACCACCTATACTCCTCGACAAAATAGAGTTGATGAACGCATGAACACGACTCTTCTAGAAAGAGAAAGGAGTATGTTGAGTAACGTCAATTTGAAACAGGAACTATGGGCATAAGCAGTAACTACAACTTCTTATCTAGTGAATCGATCACCATCAACAACAATAGAATGCAAAATTCCTAAGGAGGTATGTACAGGTCACCCTTGTAATTATTCTAATCTCAAAATTTTTGGTTGTGATGCCTATGCTCTAATTCTGAAACATCAACGCTCTAAATTAGATCCAAAATAAAAAAGGATTATATTTGTTGGATATGGTGATGGTATTAATGGGTACATGTTGTGGGATCCTACTGCCCACAAGATCACCATTAACAGAGATGTAATATTTGATGAATCATCTCTCATCAAATCAAATGTAGATGTTCAAATGAAACAGGAAGAAGCACCAAAGTATCAACAAATTTAGTTTGAAACCAATGAAGGTGAACATGAACAAGTTTCAGAAGATGTTGATGAAGAGTCTCCTGCAGTAGAGGAAGACATAGTTGATGATGGCAGTTAACAGATTATGGATGAGCCACAAACTTCCCTAAGGAGGTCTACATGGGTTAATGTTCCTCCAAGAAGGTATGATGATTTTGCTTCATCAGTTTATTTAAGTACTAATGATGATGAACCTTCATGCTATCAGGAAGCTGTGAAGGGTTCAAACAATGATAAATGGAAAAAAGTGATGAAGGATGAAATGAAAGCATTAGAGAGGAATTCTACATGGGACCTGGTAGAACTTCCAAGAAACAATAAAATTGTAGCTTGCAAGTGGGTCTACAAGCTGAAGAAGAGTGTTGATGATAAGGTGGAAAGGTACAAGGCAAGGCTGGTTGTGAAAGGATATTCTCAAAAAAAAGGTATTAAATTTCATGAGATTTTTTCACTAGTTGTAAAGACTGTTTCAATTTGAATTATGTTAGCATTAGTTGCATTGCTTGATTTGGAGTTGGAGCAACTAGATGTTAAGACTGCTTTCTTATAGGGAAATTTGGATGAAGAAATTTACATGGAACAACTGGAAGAGTTTGTTCAGAATCGCAGCAAGAAATTTGTTTGCATGCTCAAGAAATCATTGTATGGTCTGAGGCAGTCGCCCAGACAATGGTACAAGAAATTTGACTCTTTCATGGTGAGCCAGAAGTATACAAGGAGTGAGTATGATCATTGTGTCTACTTTAAGAAATTGAATAATGACATATTCATTATCTTAGTATTGTATGTTGATGATATGCTTTTAGAAAGAAAAAACATAACTGAGATCAACAGGTTAAAGGCTCATATGGCTAGGACGTTAGATATGAAAGATCTAGGAGCAATGTAACAACCCTAGTTAAATGATTGCTTAAGGTTTATCAAGTATAATTAATTATATAATTAACTGTCCTAATATGTTTTAGTTAAACAATAATTATTTATTAATAATATTAATTAATTAATTGTTTATATCTGTTGATTGATTAATTAATTAATTAATTGACTCATTAAAGGTTTGGGTAATGAATTAAAGGACTTAATAACTTTAATTTATGTATTATAAGACTTTATGTGTGCAGGGGGGGAATGAAGCATTGAGTGGAGGGATAAGGTAATAAATGGAAGGATAAGGTAATAAATGAAGGGATAAGGTGGGTGGAATTAAAGGAAGGTAGGGAGTCGGTGAATGGGGGGAGATATGACTGGGCAGAGGCGCTCGGAAAGGGGGATTATGAAAAACTGGGAGGAGAGGACTGTATTTTCTGTTGGATATTTTTTTGGTTTTGGAGTTTGGTTTTGGAGGTTCGGTGAACTATTGCAGGGGGCACCAGGTTGTTGGGAGTTTTGGGCTCGTGGGCCAGGAATGCTCATGGAATCCTGGAGCTAGGGAGATGGACAGGCTCTGTTCCTAGCTGGCAGGGAGGAAGATTCAGTTTTGGGCAGAGCAGCAGAGAGGACAACCAGAGGTCGAGAAATTAGCATTAGACAAAGGTATTTTATTTATGCATTCTCATGAATATGTGATGGTTATTTAAATTTATTAGCATGTTGTTCATAAATTTAAATTTCTGCTACTTATATGCCAAATATTGAAATTGTTTATTGCTTATGCTGAATAATCTTAATGTTTAAATTTACAATTTTTTTTGGCTTTGTTAAATTATGTTCTTACACATGGTATCAGAAATTTAGTTTAAAATCTGGGAACAAGGGCCACCTACCTCCTGACTCTAGAGGAAAGCTAAGCTAAGTGTCCTGTAAACAACCCTGAAAACCTTCCTGAAACCCCCCTAAAACTTTAAAATCTGGGCCAAGCTACAGCTCCATGTCCACCTAACCTACAAGCCAAGAACACAATTGTTTTTTTTAGTAGATATGCAAATCTATATATATATTTATACATAATGCTTCCCCAAATAATTATGCTCTTCCCTTGAACGTCTAAACAGATGTATAAATGACTGTATATAAATAGACATATATAAAAGATATTTTTTTCAACTATATAAAAATATATATACATATAAATATAAATAAAGAAAACAAAAAGGTGATGTATGCTCACAAGCAACCTAAGCCATATAAAACTAATGTGTATGCCAAACTATGAGTCCATAAATCAATACAAGCCGAATACCTAAGCCATATGACATTAATTGTATGCCATACACAACACATGGTTCAACACATGCAACGCAACACACAATTCAAAGCTAGAACATAAGCGCCAAGCCACCAAGACCTAGGCAAAACGAGTGAGGACACTTCCCTGAGGAAGCCTATTTTGGTAGAATGGTGTTCCAGTAGTAATACTGACTAAGCCCACATCCCTACCACAACGGCTTTGGATCCAAACGAGGAATGTTAGAGCAATCAGTTCACTGATATAGAAGCTGAGATAAGCAAAATTGAAATACGTTAACATCTTCCATTTCATGGGACTTTCTAAGTAAAATTCTTCTCATGCAGGTAGATCGGAATACAGACATAAACTATACTAACAAAATAGCAAAAACAAGGAGGTCTCATTTTCAGGCTTGATGGGTATCACATGGAAGGCATCTTAGCACGGGTTTGTTATCAGTTACAAGGATCAATCTGGAGCAAATAACCTCGAGCCTGCTAAGTCCTAGAACATAAAAGGTTCATTTTTTTTTAAAAAGGTTACAAATGCAAGCGCCAACTACTTCCATTCCTTGGGGCTATACAGGCTCTGTAAAAAAAAAAAAAACCTATTTTTGGATCTGGCCATGTTACCCATTTCTCATTTTTTTTCTCTTCCTTTTGGTGCATGAAAATGCATCAACCCCCACCCTTGTGGAATCTGTCCATGTGACCGGGTTATTAGAACCCATTTCAAGAGATTCAAAGAACATCCATGCAAAGCAAAACCTAAAGGTTAAAACCCATCATCGATAACAGAAAGGGGGTGCCATCTTCAAAGGCATTTTGGCTTAAACTAACTAACACTACGGACTCTGAGAAGAGAACCCACCCAGCTAAATATTTTACATAAAAATAAATGAAAACCGAAGAAAAGGTTTAAGCTTAAGCTCTCCTGAAAAAATAAATAGAAAAAGACCCACAAAGTTTTGGATGACCTCAATGCTAGAGCCACCCCTACTCCGACTTGCTTCCTTGTGATTTGTGGTCTAGATTCACAGCCACTAACATGCTCATATGCCCTGGAGTGCTCGCTAAATGTCACACCAGAGGATGGAGAATCCAAAAGGCCGAACATGAAAAAAAAATTTAAGCAAAATTATTCCAAGAAGATTTAAAAGCATGGCAGCCATGGATTTAACAGTGAATAAAACACACAACCGCAAATACCAAGCCCAAGTAGCAAGCGCAATGCCCACGATTTTGCACCCTTATGCTCAACGTGTCTTTGAACATGCACCAAGGGAAGAGCCCAGGAGAGGGAGCTCGGAAACCTGAGTCATGCAGTGCACGCCTTCTCCGCAAAACTTAATAATAATAATACCGCATAAGAAAAAAAAGAAAAAAAGAAAAAACAACCCACAATGCATATCCAACACCCAAACGCGTGCGAACAGTCACAACAACGAGCTCCGACTATTTCCATTGAATAGAAAAGCCTGAGTTCACAGGTAGTATGGAGAGGAGTACAGAAGATGGGTTAACCATGGCGGCCATGCTCCCTCACACCTACCCGCACAGGTGACCACAACAAATGAGGGAGAAAAAAAGAAGAGTCTAGGGTTTAAAAGAGATGGTCAATATTTTATTCCTATAAAGGAGAGCGAGGGGCACGTGCCCTGCATGCAAGCCCCATGTTGCTGACTTAGAAGTTGTGGGGCAAGTGGGCCTCATGCATTCCCCACGTTGCCAATTCAAAGTCTTTCTTTCAAAGAAAAAAATTAGCTTAATTTTAAATTTAGTTGTTTATATTTTATTTTATTTTTATATATTTTTAATT
>ML782286.1:233798-276205 GCA_009831015.1 Picea engelmannii
ATATATATATATATATATATATATATATATATATATATATATATATATATATATATATATATATATATATAATATTTTTAAATGTTTAATAATTACTTTGAGAACTACTTTTCAAGTGTAATTAAATATCATTTTAATATAATTAAAAATAAAAAAATAAAAAATATATCATTTGATATATTTAAAAGAAAATCAAATTAAAGTTCAATTAAAGTGTAATTATTAAGTTTAATAAAGCTTAATTATGAATTTTAATAAAGTTTAATTATTAAGTTTAAGTAAAGTTAATTTAGTTTTAATTTTAGGTAAAGTAAAGTTAATTAGTTTAATTAAAGGCAAAATACAATTAATTTAGTTTTATATATTTCAAAATCATTATTTTAGAGTAAATCACATTAAGTATGTTCAAAATCATATTAATTAGTTTTAAACTAAAAATTTAATGACCGAAATCATGACAACAGGGAGGAGTTTCATGCGCACTAGGCAGGTAAGTTAGAGAGATTGTTGAGTATGGTGCAAATCTAGCATAGCTACCGGGCGGGGGGAGTAAGTAGTTTTCTTAGGCAATGACATCAAGCTTAGATGATTTAACCCTAACCTAGCCACTTCCCCTAAAGAGAGTAATATATGTTTATAGACAAGTAAAAAAAAACTTACGCCTAACCCTGTTTTCTAGTTTAAGTTGCGCAAATGTGAAACGTCCTTGAACTCACCCTGTCAAATTTGGTTGATGTAGGTTAAATTATACAGGATGATCATGACTCGAGGAAATCGTGGCAGAGGGGCATCGTCGCAGGGACCACCAGCACCGCCACCACCAGCGCCTGAACTAGCTCTCATACTGCGCTCTTTGGAGGCCATAAATGAGACTTTAAAGGGGCATCAACCAATAGGGATTGAAGTGGAGCCCCCACCATCTAGAACGGGTAATCCAAAAGCATTGAGGGATTCAGGGGGAGGACCTCCACCCGAAGACATCACTAAAGAACTACAGAAGATCAAACTTCTGGATTTTTCTGGGGTTCACGCTAGTGAACGCGTAGAAGCATGGTTGGAAGGCATGACAAGGTGTTTTTCCTTAAGAGACTATACGTCCACTTCAAAGGAAAAGATAATGATTTTTCAGTTGAGAGACAGTGCCTTGAACTGGTGGGGAAACCTAGAAAGGAAACTACATCTTACCCCGGACACCGTATCTTGGGAACTTTTCGAGGAGAGGTTTCGAAGGAAATATCTTCCAGCTTACTATGAGGAACATCAGGTAGGAGCGTTTCATGCCTTAGTACAGGGAAACATAACCGTAGAAGAATATGAGATTAGGTTTATGGAATTGGTCAAATATGTTTCATATATGGATAATAACCAATGACAGGCAAAACATTTTGTCTATGGGTTGAACCCTAAGATAAGGGCTATGGTGTGAATGTGGAAATCGTCTTCAGTGGTAGAAGCTATGGAAAATGCACGTTATGCAGAGGAACACATGAACTTAACCAGAGGTACGAGACCGACCTTTCTGCATCGTCCTGGATTCGTAGGGAAGGCCCCTAGGAAATTTCCCAGGGGAGGGGGCTCAAGGTCACCTCCATATGGTAACAAAGTCGCATCAGGGACAATAGCCGCAGGGATTTCAATGGCAGCAAGTGCAGCATCTCATTCATCGCCAATGACGTAGGTAGGTCCAAGGCCCTCTTAGGGAGCAGCTAGTAGGGGCAGGGATTCCAGGGGAAGGAACTCATTTCAGAGACAGTCACAGAATAGTGCGCAGGTTCAATCTCGTGTTACCTGTTGGGGATGTGGAGGACCCCATTACCAGCGTGACTGCCCAGAGTTACAATCAAGATTTGTGCATAGATAAGGAAAGGCCCCAATGGGAAGAGCAAGTAGAAGCCACCAGATTTACGCAGTAGTTAATAATCGCCAGGTCGAACATCAATCCACGGTGGTGGAGTCATCAGGTACGCTAAATCATATCAATGTAAAAAATTTATTTGATTCTGGTGCTATATATAGTTTCATTTCACCATCTGCATTAAAAAAGAGTGGGTTGGTAGCCTACGAGCACGATGAATTTGAACAAGTCCAGATGGCTTCGGGGGAAAAACAAGCGGTAAGACCCAGCGTTGATAATTGTATAGTAGTCCTGGGAGTGTGTACTACCAGTTTGAAGGTTTACGTTACTTCTCTCGGAGCGTATGACCTAATCATTGGAATGGATTGGTTAGAAGCTCATTGAGCTTTGGTAGATTGTTTCACAAAAAGAGTGCTCTGTGTTGACGACGAAGGAAGGCCAATAGAGATTCAAGCTATATGGAGAAAGGTGTCTTTATTCTTTATCTCAACTATGAAGGTTAAGCAATGCTTGAGGAAAGGGTGTCGACTATCTGTAGTGGAAGCAATGAGTGAAAGGAAAATACCGTCCTTGGATCAGTACCCAGTATTGTCAGAATTTAAGGATGTTTTTCCAAACGAGTTACCAGGGCTACCTCCTGAGAGGGAGCTTGATTTTACTATTGAGATGAAACTTGGTGTAGAACCAATTTCCAAGACTCTGTATCGGATGACAGCGCCGGAACTTTGTGAGTAGAAAATGTAGTTGAAGGAGTTACTAGACTTAGGGCTAATAAGGCCAAGTATCTCACCTTGGGGTGCACCAGTAATTTTTGTAAAGAAGAAGGATGGTTCCTTACGATTGTGTATAGACTACAGGGACTTAAACCATGCTACAGTGAAAAATAAGTACCCAATGTCTTGAATAGATGACCTCTTCGATCAGATGAAAGGAGTAGTGGTATTCTCAAAGATCGATTTGCGATCAGGGTATCATTAGTTAAGGATTAAGGAAGGCCATATCCCAAAAAACTGCCTTTTGAACTCGGTTTGGGCATTACGAGTTGGTCGTGGTACATTTTGGATTGACCAATGTGCCAACAGTATTCATGAGCCTCATGAACAATGTATTCTGGAAGTACTTAGACCGTTTTTTACAAGTCTTTCTAGATGACATCCTCATCTATTCCAAGAACGAAAGAAAACATGAGGAACACTTGCGAGTGGTGTTGTCCTACCTTAGAAAGAACAAATTGTATGGAAATTTGTCGAAGTGTTCCTTCTTCCAGAAAGAGATCCACTATTTAGGTCATATCATTTTCGGTGAAGGAATCTCTGTTGAACCAGAAAAGGTAAAGGCCATTATGGAATGACTAGTGCTGAAAAAGGCTCATGAGGTGAGAAGCTTCATGGGGCTAGCAGGTTATTATCGAAAATTTGTGGAAGGATTCTAAACAATAGCGAAACCCATCACCACTGCAGCGCAAGGGGGTAAGGTATGAATAAACAAAAGAATGTGATAGTGCATTCATTGAGATTAAGAGGTTACTAACTAGTGCACCAATTCTACGAGTGTCGGATATGGAAAAGGACTTCACAGTCTGCACGGATGCCTCGAACCAAGGTTTGGGGGCCGTGCTAATGCAGGATGGAGGAGAGATAGCTTATGCATCAAGGAAGTTGAAGAAACACAAAGAGATTTATGCTACTCATGATTTAGAGTTAGCAGCTGTAATGCTAGCTCTGAAACTTTGGAGGCACTATCTTGTGGGGAGAAACTTTGAGCTCAAAACGGACCATCAAAGTTTAAAACATCTCTTCACTCAAAGGGATCTGAATGCCAAGCAAAGGCGATGGAGTGAAATTATGAGTGAGTACGATTTTTGTATTTCATACATCAAAGCAAAGGAAAATGTGGTCGCAGATGCCTTAAGAAGGAGATCACGTGTCTTCTCCCTGGTATCCTTAAAAGTCAATCTGAGATAACGTGTGTTGACGCAACTCCAAGGAGACAGTTGGTATTTAGAGGTTACTTCAAACCTCCAGAGTGGGAGGAAATTAGATCCAAAGTATGGAGGATGTGGTTTGGAAGAAGACAGACTATTGAGATATCTGGGAAGGATGTACATCCCTGAAGATGGGGATATTCGAAGCATCATACTGAAGGAAGCCCATAGAGCACTTTATTATGTGGATCCGGGTGTGAAGAAGATGTACGCAGACATGAGGAAGCTCTTCTTCTAGTTAGGCATGAAGCGCGATGTAGTCCATTATGTCACCAAATGCCTCGAGTGTCAACAAGTGAAAGCTAACCACCATCACCCGACAGGCCTCCTACAACCACATGATGTTCCTATGTCCAAGTGGAAAGTCATCTCTATGGATTTTGTTGTGGGGTTGTCACTCACATCTCATAAACACAATGCCATTCTTGTGATAGTTGATAAGTTAACCAAGAGTGCTCACTTTATTCTGGTTAGAGACACTTATGATGTCACTGATGTGGCATCTGTGTTTGTAAGTGAGGTTATCCGTTTTCACATGATACCTAAGAAGATCATTTCAGATAGGGACTCCGGATTCACTTCCAGGTTTTGGACAAGTTTGTAGTTAGCGTTGGGGACCCAGTTGAACTTAAGCACAACTTATATCCTGAAACAGATGGGAAAACTGAGAGAGTAAATCAAGTCATGGAAGACATGCTTAGGATGTACTTCATGTATAATCAAACCCATTGGGAGAAGTACCTACCTTTGGTAGATTTTTTCTACAATAACAGTTTTCATAGCTCCATCGGAATGCCACTCTACGAAGCTCTGTATGGAATTCCATGAAGAACACCGTTGAGTTGGGATAGATTAGAAGATGGATTAACAGTTGGGACAAAATTGATTCAAGAGATGGAGGAATAGGTGATTCAAATTAGGCAGAGACTAAACGAAGCACAGGATAGGCAGAAAAGTTATGCGGATGCACACAGGACCGACCGAAGTTATGAAGTGGGAGACCAGGTTTTCATTCGTATCAGGCCTAATAAGAGTACCATATGGTTCGGGAAAGAGACAAAGTTGTCCCCTCGATTTATAGGACCGTTCAGAATCCAAGATAAAATTGGACTCATTGCCTATCGTCTCGTACTACCACCCCACTTGCATAAAACTCATAATGTTTTTCATGTATCTATTTTACGTCATTATGTTGTTGATGAATCACATAAACTAAATTGGAAGGAATTGCAGGTATCGAACATGGGAACTCTCATGGTAGAAACGTTACGCATATTGGACCATAGAGTCCGACAACTCAGGAACCGTCCGATAGACCAAGTTAAGGTCCAGTGGGACAGTTATAGTCCAAGATTTGCTACTTGGGAAGACGCCGAGACACTACGACGAGACTATCCATCACTTTTTTGACCACCTCGAGAATATGTTTCTCGAAGGTTGGGTGTATGCAACACCACCTTTTGACTTAGACAACCAGAATTACCTAAGGCCTACACTTTTATTTTCTGTTCACAGTGAAACTACTAAATGATACACTTAAACTTTTAAGACGTATGAACTTTTGTGAATGTTTAAATATTATTGATGATGATGGATATGATGCGATCTACTATGTGAATGTAAATTTTCTGAATGTTTAAATGTTATTGATGATGATGGATATGATGTGATATATTGTGTGAATGTGAATCCTATGAAGGTTTAAATGCTATTAGAATGATGTTAGGTATGATGCAATCTATTTTGTAAATGATAATTTTATGAATGGGTGTCGAAATTGAATTATGGGATATCATGAGATCTATTTCTAACTTGAAAACTTTGATGTTAAGTTGTTGGTACACGGATACCGAATTGAAATGATGATTGTATGCAATTACATGATGATAATGCATAGAAATTTATGAGTTTGTGTTACAGACTAATCTGCAGGTTATGGGCTATGAAATAGCCAAGGGATAATAATGATGAAAGTGAATGACATGACCACTGGCCGAGAAACAATATGTTATGAATCCTTGTATGTGAAATTATATTGGTTTGGATACATTGCTATGATATGTGGACTAGTGCAGGATTTCAGGTGATGAGACTGCCCAAAACTGAATAAACGATGATAAAACTCCCAGCAACATGATGCCACTGTATATTCCATTTTAGGGTGTGGACCCTAGTTATGAATAGGAGGGGTGGAGGCATTTCCCACCCTGAATCCTCTGAAACCTGAAGTCATGGGAGGATGGTGTTAGCTCATGCTTCCCTAGACATGTGATGATGACTATTAGTTGCCTACTGGGGAAGCTTGGTTGAGATAGTGACACTTCCTCTTACAGGTTCTATTTGGAGTTAGGTCAATATAGTTGACGCTCCAAGATAGTCCAACAGAGGAAGGATAGGAATGGAAGATGGAAGTAAGTTAGGGAGGAAGGATGAGTAGAAATAGTTGAGAGTGTATGAAGATTTGCCCTATGTTGGAACTTATTGTTTTTCCTTCTGAAAATAAAATGCATATATATATGAATATTCATAATTATGTAATTAAATTACAATTGTCTCAATAACATTGTTGAGCTAGATAATTGAAATTAAACGATCTCGCAAACATTTGATTGGTTTATTGTCTTTCATACAATGAATAGTCTTGTTGAATGGATGGGATGCATGAGGAAATTACTATAGAGATGATAGTTATTGATATTAGTACATGAACGAGACTTGTATGTACTAGCTAGACATGCATTTATTGCACATGTACACTAGTATGAATGAGTTTCTTGGCTTACTTACTAATAATGATGGTTATTTGTTATGAATGTGTGGACCATGTTTCTTTTCCCTTGTATCATATAATACTTTAACTTCTGGATGAAGTTTCCTAAAGGGTGGGTGTATGTAACAACCCTAGTTAAATGATTGCTTAAGGTTTATCAAGTATAATTAATTAGATAATTAATTGTCCTAATATGTTTTAGTTAAACAATGATTATTTATTAATAATATTAATTAGTTAATTAATTATTAATTAATTGTTTATATCTGTTGATTGATTGATTAATTAATTAATTGACTCATTAAAGGTTTGGGTAATGAATTAAAGGGCTTAATAACATTAATTTATTTATTATAAGACTTTACGTATGCAGGGGGGGAATGAAGCATTGAATGGAGGGATAAGGTAATAAATGGAAGGATAAGGTAATAAATGGAGGGATAAGGTGGGTGGAATTAAAGGAGGGTAGAGATTCGCTGAATGGGGGGAGATATGACTAGGCAAAGGCCTTCGGGAAGGGGGATTATGAAAAATTGGGAGGAGAGGACTGTATTTTCTGTTGGATATTTTTCTGGTTTTGGAGGTTGGGTGAACTGTTGCAGGGGGCACCAGGTTGTTGGGATTTTTCATCTTGGGGGCCAGGAATCCTCACGGAATCCTGGAGCTAGGGAGACAGACATGCTCTGTTCCTAGCTGGCAGGGAGGAAGATTCGGTTTTGGGCAGAGTCTGGGCAGAGAAGTAGAGAAGACAACCAGAGGTCGGGAAATTAGCATCAGATAGAGGTATTTTATTTATGCATTCTCATGAATATGTGATGGTTATTTAAATTTATTAGCATGTTGTTCATAAATTTAAATTTTTGCTACTTATATGTCGAATATTGAAATTACTTATTGCTTAAGCTGAATAATCTTAATGTTTAAATTTACAATTTTTTTTTTCTTTGTTAACTTCGGTTCTTACAAGAAAAAAAGAAGATTTTGGGCATGAAGATATTCAGAGACAGGAGGAATGGTAATCTTTGGTTGTCACAACAGAAGTATGTTGAGAAGATACTTTTGACGTTTGGTATGAATGATGTGAAACGATTTTTAGTCCCTTTAACTTCCCATTTTAATATTTCTTCAAGTTTATGTCCTAGTACAAAAGAAGAAATTGAATATATGTCTCGAATACCATACGCTAATGCAGTAGGAAGTCTAATGTATGCGATGGTTAGTACAAGGCCAGACATTTCACATGCAGTTGGGATTGTCGGCAGGTATATGGAAAATCCAAGTAAAGAGCACTGGGGAGCAGTGAAATGGGTGCTTCAGTATCCGAGGGGCATAAGTGATTACTGTATCACCTATAACAGTGGTGGTGAGTTAGTCTGTGGATATGTTGATTCTAATTTTGTGGGTGATGTGGACAAGAGAAGGTCGACTTTAGGGTATGTCTTTAGTCTTGTAGGTGGATCTATTAGTTGGATGTCAAAGCTACAGAACATTGTTGCTTTATCCACTATAGAAGAAAAATATGTAGTTGTTTCACATGCTTGCAAAGAGGAAGTTTGGTTGAAAGGTTTGTTTGGTGAGTATGGAAGGATGCAGGAAAAAGTAAAGTTACTTTGTGATAGTCAATGTGCTATAAATTGGCTAACAATCCAGCCTACCAAAGTAAAGAAAAACATATACCTATCAAGTACCATTTTGTAAGACAGGTCATCGATGAAGGTGGAGTCTCTCTTGAGAATTTGCATACAAAAGAGAACTGTGCGGACATGTTCACAAAACCAGTACTGTTAGAGAAGCTACGATGGTGCTTGGCTTCTCTCGGCTTGCAAAAAAGGTGATGAACAAAAGGAGGAGCAAGGTATCAGGTTAATTGTTGTCAAGGTGGAGATTGTTCGAAATAGTGACAACAAATTCTTCCATGAATAGGATTCCAGATCCTATTATCCAGTGTTGGTTGTAACCAATACGACCAAGTTAGAATATGGATGGGTTTACATATAATAATCAGTTTATAATGTACATTGTTATAAATTGATTTATGCCCGTAGAGGCTGGGTGAGTGAGATGAGTGTGAGCCTGTTGTAATCTCCTTGATATGAATAACAAGACAATCAATGCCTATGCTTGGTGGACGTATCCCAACATTTAGGTGAACCACATAAACTGTTGTGTTTCTTGTCTGCATTCTTATTGATTGTCTTATGTTAATTTGTGTTCCGCATTGGCAAATTACAACAATTTTGTGGGGAATTTTCTATATTAAGCTCTGTGCAGACACATATTGACATAGCTCCTAACTCTTAGTGAGATGGATACTTGGAGAACAACCCATTTTGACCTTTGTTAGTTAAAAAGTATGGATTCCCATAGGAATATTGTCTCAAAGACCATGCCAAGGGTTTTTTTTTATCTTAGAAGTTTATTTATAATTGTACTCATTTGAATCCCCATGATGTTTTCCCTTCAAGCTAGAAATCTAGAGACTAGCTTCTTCTTTGGAAAAGTGAAAGTTCATCCTATATTACCTATTCCATAATAAAGGTAGAAATGAGGTCCTAAAATCTTAGCAGAGATGTCATGAACTTGTAGAAAAAATAGAAAAAGTACCATCAAGAATGTTACATAATGGATATAAAACCACAAACGAGCTTCTAGAATAACAACGGAGAAGACATCGATTTGTAGCAAATGTAGAAACATGAGTGACATGGGTCAATTCTATCTTCATGAATCCTATTATGATAATAGGAAAACATTTAAGGAGTTTGGCGAGGGATTTTTATTTATTAGAATAAGAGTCTACTCCAACCAATATGCAAAGAATGCACACAACTATAAAATTATATGTACAATCGTTCAACAAATTTTTGGCTCTGGTTAATAGTCATGAATATATTAGTGACTTAGCCAGAACGAAGCTAGTTATTCTCCTATGTTGCCCCTTCATTTTCGTTTTTACCTGTAATCAAAATCATTCACTTACATTCAGTGGTTTAAGAAAACAGACCTACTCATTAACGTGTACTCCTAGATGATTTTCAGTTAATCCCTAACTCGAAACAAATGATACCTACTATTATCTTGACTTCTACCCCATGCTTCTGGGACCTAGGTAATCTGGTCCACCTCCAATTTCATGTTTACCTGCAATCAAACTTATTCATTAGCATTTAGCAGGAGCAAGGTTACCGATGGAATGACTATCAGATGAATGATTTTTGGATTCAGTAGGAGCGAGGTTATAGATGGAATCGCTGCTACTAGAATGATTTGGAATGCTTTCAATTACTCTATCCTGATAAATGTTGCATAAATAGGAGATTAGTTGGAAGAAGTAGACTAATGACATAAGACTGACCCTACATTATTTCCCCCAACTAGTAATTTCCAGTTCATACTTTTCATCCTAGTGAAACAACCACTAAAAAGAAACTCGATTCACATGCGAGCCAGTTATATACCATTTTTAGTATTTTCAATTTCATTGTCGGTAGGGACATAGCCATTATAGTGGCACTTTTTTCTTCTAAATGGAGTTGCACTCTACCTATGAGAAATTTTTCTATTTTTTTTTTATAGTGTACAAATTTAGTATACTTAAAATTAGATTATAGAGTCTACAAATTTAGTATACTTAAAATTAGATTATAGAATTGTATTTATTTTCACTTGATGTATTTATAAATTAGAATTTATGTCTTACTTTAAATTTTTTAAGTTTTGGTTGGTTTTTTTCAATTATATTATTTGTTTAATTTTATTTGAAAATGGTCAGAAATAGTTGGATTTGTATATTTGAGTGGATAAATTTGTATAATCTAAGTGTTATAGGGTTTTCTCAACACACTAATTCAATTTATGCATTCATAAATACAATTTAAAGAACAAAAATTTGTGATTTCATCCATATTTATATCTCAGAATTCCAACGAAAAAAACTTATTTCCTTTTTCTCATCTTTTGCACTTGTGCATGGACCATGATATTATATTGAAGCATAGTTGTTTTTATCTTTTTCATTCTAGTGTGAAATTGTATAAGTCTATAATAATTGACGTCCTACACTCACCTTTTGCTAAGGTGTTAACTATAAATTTCCTTGCGTGAACCCTTAATTCAATCGATTTCTCTCTTTTTATTAGTTTCTATTATTAATGCCTATCACGTTTATGTGATTCATTAATCTTAAATCATTGTATTTGTTGTTAAGTTAGTTAGGATGAGTGTCAATCAAACTATTAATAGAAATAGAAATAATTTTAAATGCAATGTGATGAAGGAGAAAGAAAAAGAGAAAATATTAATCTTATTAGAATAAATTTTAAATAAATTTTAAATGTAATGTGATGAAGGAGAAAGAAAAAAGGAAAGGAAAAATAATGTAAAAATCAAACAAATAAAAATGTATGTTTATAAAATTCTAATATTGCATATGAATTCATCAATTGAATCAATTAAATTTGGTTTTTGACGCCTTCAAAATAGATCAAGTTCAAGAGTTAAGGAGTGTTATACTTGGTTTAAGGTCAATATCTATATACAATGATATCCAATCGTTTATATTGATTTTGTGGAAGGGAATGTTCATTATTAAAAACAAAAACACTTTGGGATTTATGATAAATATCCTTTTCCTAACACATGGTTAAGAATATGTGTTTCCTTCCTAAGAAGTCACTAGTTCAAATCCAAAGGGGGGTAGGGTATGTACATTTTCATATAATTTAGCAGTCTAATTAGTGTACGGAGGGAGTACCTTGTCCAACAAACAAGAGACTCTCATACACCGATTCCTTGTTTGGCTTGGCCGTGACCTTAAAATTATATTATTATTATTATTATATACATTCTCTTTTTCTCGGTTCTTAGTGACAACACACTCAATCTCTAAATCTCTTATCAAATCCATTGTTTTCATCAAAGCATTCAACAATGATGAGAAAAAAAAAACATCTTCTTATCTCATCCTTGGTTTAGTCGACACCCCAACATACTCCATGACCATCCTATGCATCAATATAATATTATTCATGGTGGGCCATGTTATGGTCTAGATGAAAAGTGTTTGGATCGAAGCATATTCATTGAACTTCCACATTTAAAAAAATTAAGAGGATTAATGCATCAATAATAGCATCTAGAGGCTACTATCCATGTTCCATCCATCTAATCCAAGGTAGCATGTGGTTCAATATTCAAACATGTGTGTCATAAACTTTTCAATGAAGAAAATAATGGTTTCTTAGTAGTAATAGGGGATAAATTCTAAGCAGTAACATGGAATCATTGTTTTGTAGTGGTATAGAATAAAGAAGAAAATGGATGATAAATGGTAATAGTTGGCCAATTAATTGTTGGTGTTTTTGAGCATGTAGAGTTGGAAAACCATAAACGGTTTATGGTTTTCTTATAACTCTTTATTGAGTGCTACGGTTAGAGGAAAATAGAATATGTAACTTATGAAATTTTTTTGGAATCATTAAGATATTGTTGAACACTATTGTTGGTAGCACAAAGACTCTACAACATACTATGACCATTTAATTATTGAATAATACACTGAGTGGGGTTTTTCTCCAGGGAGGATTTTCTCTAGGAAATTGTTATGTAATGGATTGTCATTTCTTTCATTTGTTTTGTGCTTTCCATCTACAAATATTTGTTTATTTTTTTTTCACATTCTTGTCATTGGTTAGTATAGGAAGTGTATTCCACACGTTTTTTCCTTTTATTTTCTATTAGAGCCTAATCACCTAAGGTACAAGGTGTTTGGAATGAGGCTTTTTTATATAACCTTGATTTCGGTGGGAGCTTGCAGAAATGCAAATCTTGTTGTAGGAAAGAGGTGATCAAATATAGATTATAAATGGAGAAGTTTAATGGAAATATCTTTAACCTATGGAAGCTCAATATGGAGAATGTTTTCATAGATTGATATCTATAGGTTGCAGTATCTAGAACCAAACCCGTTGTTATGAAAGATCAAGAGTAGGTGGCATTGGAGAGAAATAAAAGAAGCCTTGACATGCTATGTTTGGCCGATTTAGTGTCCTTGAATTATTCTAAAGAAAAAACCACAACTCTCTCGAAGAAGTTGGAGGAATTGTATTAGGCAAAATCCTTTGTTGATAAAAATTTGATGCAAAAAAATCATTTTCCTTGATAATAGATGATGGTGATTCTATAACTAAGAACGCCATGAATTCATTTAACACTATTGTGATCCAGTTGAGATCAATTGGACTGAATATTAGTGAGGAGGATAGATGTATGACCATTTTGTGTTATTTTACACATTCATGGAAGAGCCTAGTAATGTCCATTGGAAGCACTATAAATACATTGGTGCTTGATGAGGTCATGGCTACTTTACCCATAAATGAAGTGAGTATTAAATCTTATCAATCCATCAATTAGGCCTTGATTGTTTGTCAAATATTGAAGGAGAAAGGAAATAAGAGAGGAAAAGGAAGGTCCAAATCTTATGGGAGACATAAGTCTCCTAGAAAGTCCAAGGAAAAATGTTGGAATTGTAGCAAGGTTGGGAATTTAGAAGAGATTGGAAGGAAGAGGAAAAAAGGATAAGAAGGAAAAAAATGATTCTAATGATGAGCGTGAAAAATATTCCCAAGAGGATTGTGGGTATGCCTTT
This sequence comes from Picea engelmannii, assembly GCA_009831015.1. NCBI lineage: Eukaryota > Viridiplantae > Streptophyta > Pinopsida > Pinales > Pinaceae > Picea > Picea engelmannii. Next base: position 247,057 of record ML782286.1, read on the forward strand.
GTTTCTACGTTGGCAACCTATCCAAGCCATATTCAATGGTTGATAAACTTTGGATATTCCTTCCATATGAACTCCATCGGTACTAGTTTTTAGTGTATGATAAATATAATGGTTGGATGGATACCTTGGTAATGTCTCTCCTCTCAGCATTGTTGACCATGTTAGATTCTTGATCAGATTTCCTAATCGAAGAGTGAATGGGATTAGTCGATTTTTCACATTTCATGTCTGCTACATAACCTAATAATATTAAGAAAACTTAATGTTGTGGGCATTGAGGTCATTTTTTCTAACAACGGGTGTAATATTGTCTAAGGATTTGTGGTTATCGCTAAGGATATTCGTGTGGGTTATCCATAAGGGTATTCATTATAATCGTTCTTAAAATTTTGCAATGGAGAGATATATAGGATCCACACCTTCACAATCATAACCTCTATCTACTTCTAATGGTCAAATTTTTTGGGTATCCAAACTAGCTCTTGATTAGAGAGAAAGTTACCTACAAACAAGACAATTTTATGGCACCAAGGATTGGGAAAGTGAGAAGGGCGTATGAGCCTTAAAAAGAAAAACTGTTATTGATGGATTCAATTATTGTGGTATTGAATTCAATTTTTTCAAGAACTGCATATATGAAAAACAAAACCGTGTTCAATTTTATTCTAGTATTTAGTTATCTTCTAGGTTGTTGGATTTAATTTATTTTCATGTATTTGGTCTAATTAAAGTTCCTCTAGTTTCTGAGGCTTTGTATCTTGTGTCATTCATTGATGATTATTCCATAATGACATGGGTATATTTTTCTAGAACTAAATTTGATGCTTTTTAGTTTTTTCAACGAGATTAAATCTATCCTACATAGTCATTTTGGTACGAAGATTAAGGTCTTTATGATTGATAATACATATGAGTTTTGGTTTACAGAGTTTGATAAACTCTGCAAGAATAATGGCATTGAAATATATAAGAAAAATCCATATACCCCTCAGTAGAATGGAGTTGTGAAACAAATGAATAGAATGTTGATGGAGAGAGCTAGTTGTATGCTTAGTGGAGCCAACTTAGAAAACAAAATTGGGAAGAAGAAGTTGCTACCGCATGTTACTTGATTAATAGGTATCCCACATCGATTGTTGTGGATAAGTCTCTTATGTATGCCTAAACAAAAAATAGTCCCTTAGTTTAGCATATTCATGTTTTTTACTGTGAGGTGTATGCTCATTTTTCTAAGGTAGAGTGGTTGAATTTGAATAACTAGGTTTTGAAATGTAGATCTTCATGAGCTATGAAATTGCTATGCAAGGGTATAAGATTTGGGATCACGTGGCTAGAAATTTTTTATAAAGAAGGAAAGTTAGTTTCAAAAATATTAAGCCTTCTCCCATAGTTGTAGAGCCAAAAGAGGATGAGAAGAAGTCAATGGTTGAGATACCATCCAATATTGAGAAAGCTAAACTAGAAAATAAACAAGAAATTCATGATGGAACTGATGAGGAGGAGGTTCCATATAGTTTGGAAGAGGAAGAAGAAACTCCACCTCAAAATTTAAGAACGTCCAATTGGAAAAGAATGTGACTAGGTTGGTATAATGCTATTCCATACGATTTCACATATATATTATTTATTTTCTTACACTGATAAGCCTAGAATTGTGAAAGAGGCAATGGATATGGAATATAGTGAATCCATGGGACTGACCATGTATGAGGAAATGTATACACTTAGAAATAATGATACACAAGACTTGGTACCACTAATTGTTGGACAAAAACCCATTGAATGTAAATGGGTTTTCAAAAAGAAGATCAGTTTACATGAGAACGTTGAAAAGCACAAGGCAAGGTTGATTTAAAAAGGATATTCTCAAGTTGAGGGGATAAAATTTGGTTAGATATTTTCCCCAGTTGATAAGTTAACATCTATTAGATTTATATTATCTATAACAATAGTTTCTAAATTAGAGATAGAATAGATGGATGTAAAAACAATATTTCTACATGGTGATTCGAAGCATGACATCTATATGATGTAGAAAAAGAAATACATTGTAAAATGTAAAGAGTCATTGTTTTGCATATTAAAAAAGACATTATATGGTATCAAACAATATCTCAAAAAGTGGTACCATAATTTTGATTCTTCTATGTTGGGATGCGGAATTTTGAGATCCAAATCATATCACTATGTATTACAAACAAGACAGTGGTCAGATTCTTGTTATGGATCTATATGTAGATGACATGTTATTGTTTAGTAACAGTAGCGATTTGATTTATGATTTGAAGTCTTATCATTCAAAACAATTTGATATGAAGCCCGACTTAGGATTTGCAAAATATATCTTAGGAATTGACATCATGAGACATAGAGAAAACATAAATCTTTGGTTGAGTCAAATTATGTATGTAAATTATGTTCTACGATGTTTCACATTCAAGATCATAGACCATTGAGTTTTTTAATTTATGTGATGATGTGAGTTTCACATGATTCAAAGGGCCTTATCACCCCTAGCAATTAACTCGCAATTTGATGCATCCCCCCTTATACTCTTGCAAGGTATATAATAATTGGGAGAGTATTGGGAGAGTTGTGTCATACGTGTTATAGTCTTGTGTTAGAATAGGTAATAACTGATGAGAAGTGGTAGAGAATAAATGATGAACAATAGTAGAGAATGAATTCTGAGCAATAACAATTGGTCAATAATTGATAGTGGTTTCAAGCATAGTGAAAGCATGTAGAATTGGAAAACCATAAATGATTTATGGTTTTCTTATGCCTATTAATTGAGTGCTACAGTTAGAGGAAAACTAAGTGTGTGAGTTTTAACTTATTGTTATTCTTTCAATCTCTAAATTTTTTACAATGTTGTTGAACACTCTCGTTGATAGCCTAGAGACTTTGTAATGTATTGTAACTATTTAGCTTCTAAATAATAGAGTGAACATGCTTTAAACTATGGGAATTTTTTCTAGAAAAAACTTTCCCAAAAAAATAGTTATGTAATGGTTTGTTATTTATTTCATTTTTTAATGTTTTTATTGGTTTAAAATTTTCTACTCATTCTTAATTTGGTTAAATTTTTATAGATATTCTTCCTTCATTAGTTAGTAGTTAGTGTAGAAATTGTACTCCACACTTCATTCTACATATATGTTTCCTTTCATTCAACACTAAAAATATCCTACTTTGATTTAAACTTTATCAGTGTCAAATGTGAAAATGGCACAGACAAAGACGTGCATTTCTAGCGAGAGATGATATCTTAAGACTTTGTAGGTATGCCTCCCTACTGTTAGAATTTTCAATGCGTAAAACAAAATTCACTTCTATGCCCTTAATTTGCTTGCTGCTCCTTGATCCCTCATCTGAATTTTCCTGTCCACCTGAGTCACTTTCTTACTGATTCCATGCTTTGTCTTGCATCGAGCATATCTTCAGCAAAGAACATCAAAACTGTGAATGTACTATAAATTGTATAGTCATTCCTACCCTTTGAAAAATTCAGACTCACTATGAAGGATTCAAACATCTTGTATATTTGCCTGGGTACCAATAGTCCATACAATGAATTACCTAACATACAAACAAATTTACCATTGTGATCTTGAATCAACCCTTTTGGTTGTTCCATACATACTATATCTCTGTCAATGATGACCCTGTGAGAAGTAGGATCCCACACACAACATCCCTTTATACCATCATCATAACTTGCAGAGATATAAAACAAGCAAGAATTCAGAAACAAAGATTTTAAGTCTGGAACTGATTTACCTCTTACCAATACCTGCAATTCTTTCTTGCTCTTATGACCTGGATGTTTCTTCCATAAATAAGAAGATACATTTGTCACTTCAGATGCCACTTCAGTACTTCCTTCTAGCTTATAAAGGTTATCAACCTTTTTTTCCTTCATCACTACTAAATTACCTTTCGACACTGTGAGAGCTCCACCTTTACCTGTATACTTATATCCACAAGAATCCAACACTCCCAATGAAATCAAATTTGATTTAAGCTCGGGTACATATATAACATTCATTAATCCCCCAACAATACTATCGAACATCCTGATTCTAATATTGCCAACCCCAACATTTTTGCAGCAAATACCATTTCCCATAAACACTACACCCTCATCAACAGATTGGTAAGAAAAGAACCAATTTCTTTGTGAGCACATGTGGTGGGAGGCACCTGAATCTAAGTGTCATTCTTATTGATATTGTAAATTACTAGAAATGGATAAAATGTGATCAATTATACTTGAATTTGTTACAGTGAAATTTTCTTATTTCATAGAGTTTTCCTCAGATTCTTTTCTCTTCCAACAATCTTTCTTGAGATGTCCTTTTTTTCCATAGTGCCAACATTTTACTTTACCCTTTCTTTGTCTTGACTAAGATCGATAAGAACTTCTCTCATTCTTCTCTTTAGTTTGATCTCTGACCAACATCGCCTCTGAAGTTGATGTTTCTTTACTAGATTTTCTCCTCATCTCCTCAGCCAACAAAGCTCCCACAACAGAGTCATAATCTAAAACAATTGTTGAGCTAAAGATAATGGAGGTAACTAGAGTATCCAAAGATTCAGGCAACGAACACAATAGTGTAATAGCCCTATCCTCATCTTTGAATTTAACTTCCATACTAGTCAATTGAGCTATAAGGGTATTGAAGGTATTTAAATGATCAACGACTTTTGTACCTTCTTTCATCCGCAAACTGTACAACTATCTCTTCAAGTAGATTCTTCTTGTCAATGACTTCGTCATGTATAGACTTTCCAACTTGCTCCACAAACCAACTGCTGTCTTCTCCAAGATAATATTGAACAGAACATCGTCAGCCAAACATAGGCGTATGACACTCAATGCTCTCACATCCATCTCATCCCAGTCATCGTTTGTTATGGATGCGGGATGCTTTGTTTTTCCCAAAAGCGCCTTCACCACACCTTGTTGCATGAGCAAAGCATGCATCTTGAGCTTCCAAAAGTTGTTTTTACCGTTGAACTTTTCAACTTCAAGCTTCGAACTCTGCATCTTAGCCATTAGCTCAAAAAATCTCCCAATATCCACTACTTATAAAAAAATACTAAAACACCTTTGAACAATATATGGAAAAATATTTGATAAAAAAAAAACTAATTTAAAAAACCTTTTAATAATATATAAAAAAGATTTAATAAAAAAAAAACTTTTATAAAACAAAAAGATTCACTTTTTAAAAAACCATCCACTTTTAGATTTAAATTCCTCCACCTTCTTTACTTTAACTCACCCACGTGACTTGGCTTGGCACTTTTTAATTAATGAAAATTTCCGTTTAATAATATGCCATCCCCCAAAAAAATGTATTCCATGCTAAATAATATTAACACATACGCCAAGGTATTCCGTGCTAAATTACCTTTAAAGTTTTCCTCCCAAAAATTTTTCACGCCCAAAAATATTAAAGTTTTCGCACCTCTCAAGTGAGTGACCTGGGGACTTCAAAGGGCCGTAGCACCTCCAGTATGGATGGACTGTGGATTTGTGGCTGCCGCAATCTCCACGAAGAGAGATCTGCGGAAATGTATAAATCTACACATCTCATTTCTGTGGCTCCTTTAATCAGTTTTAATTAGTTCTGATATCACTTGTTAGAATTGTTAACATGGAGAACATAATTCACATGATAAATAACAACCATACAGAGAGATAATAGACAAAGAGATTTCATCCAAACGTTGGGCTACGTCCACCAAGCATAGACATCGATTGTCTTATTATTAGGATTATGGAGATTACATCAGATTTGCATGTCTCTCATACACTCAGTCTATCATAGTAGTTTTGCCTCTACAGGCTTACATGAATTTATACATTCACACATGAAATTGAATATTAAATGCAATCTCTATCCATATTCTAACTTTGTCTATTTGGTTGTATTTTTGAATGTATAAATGGATTCAACATTTTGAAAAACTCCTCGGTACTCAAATTACACAGATTTAATCACTCAAATCTGCAAATCCAACAATTCTTCAACAACAAAAAAATGAAAAATATACCAAAAAAAAACAAAACTTAAAACATTTAAACTAAAACATTAATATATACCATCTCTTAGTTCTCATTGTCGACTTAACGCATTGGTCGTCTAGCGGTCTGGGTCAAATCTGTTGTTTGATCAAAATACATCTTAGCTTATCACTATTATTATCTACGACAGTCTAGTATATAACCATCCCTTTTATCTATCCATGTTCCGAGGGGTCCCTTGTTCTAGACAAACACCAAATGAGGTCTCATACACCAACTTGATGTCTGGCTTGGCTATAATTTTAACCATCCCTTTTATCTATCTCTGTTCAAAAGGATCCCTTGTCCCACACAAACAAAAATGAGGTCTTAAACACCAACTTGATGTCTAGCTTGACTGTAGTGTTGTAAACTTTCCATATAATTCAAATTCAAGGCACTGACAAGGGAGTGGCAAATTGAACTGAATTTCTCATTGACTCAAACTTATTTCGTGCCCTTTTTGGAGGTTCGAAAATGTGGTTATGATTGAAGCTTTGTCCAATGGATTTGACAAGCCAGAACCTCATCCTCTCTAGTGCCCCATAGGTTTTGACAATGTTGCAGTTTCAGTTTTGGTAAATAGATTTGACACACTAGCTAGGTGTTCCCCGCCTCACGGACTTCCCACCGTCGTGCACAATGCTACATGCCAGCTGGAGCCGCTTTGGAGGTTATGACAATTTGCGGTGAAGGCTTTGACAATCTTCAATGCAAGCTTCAACAATGGTGGAATCGATATTGAAACTGACATTCTTGCAGTGCAGTCAAGGAAAGCACTGACCCTGTTCTAGTGGAGTCAAGGTAAAGGGTGGGCGTGTCATGCGGATTTGGTTGAGGCATGCAAGACTATGGCTATTGCTTCTCGATGGTCTGCATCTTGATAAGCCTTTGCTTGACCTATTGCATCCAAGACGGTGATTGTTGCCACTTGGTGGTATGCATCTTGCTAAGCCTTCTCTTAAAACATTTTTTCCAAACTTACTTGGCTATCCATAAAAGCAGCAACAAAATCAGTAATGTTGAATGTAACAACAAAGCGAAAAGCACTAAGAAAATAATTTTTTAAAACATCAGGAACAACCTGGACCAACTCAATTATAGCTTTGAGCAGTCACGAAGTTATAGCTCTGAGCAGTCACAAAGTTTTTGAGTTTAACCTCTTTCCCAAGTAGAGAAGGAAGGTATGCTATGTTCTTGTATAATTACAGGTATGCAGAAATTAGCATGTACATGTGATTTTATTTGCAAAATAATAACAGCGAACCAAATTTAAATCCTCGACGAGAATTCTATGAACAAATAGAGATTAATAGAATCTAGAAAGGCTTTAAAAAGACCATGGGTCTAAAAATTATCCCCACTAACTCGGAAATAAAAAATACATAGCATAGCATCGAGAGGAAGAGACACTTGTGAGTTTAATTGCTCACTCATAGTTTTTACTTCTCTGGCTTTCCTCATTTATAGATAAATCATACATATGTTTCAAGAGGATGAAAATCCAAACCTTTTCATAAACTTCATGGGCAGCCAAACAATTTCATTTATTTCAACATTATTTCCGTAACATCAATATTTCAAATTTCATCTTTGATGCCACATGCGGTTGTAGATGGCAATGCTTGATGACCTTTTGAGGATTGTATAGTCCTCCAACTCTTATTCATGTTGCCATAATTTTGTAATGATCTTGTGTATCTTTTACCAAATAATGCATCTTTACAAATTCAACTTTCAAATCTCGATATGCTATGCTGGAAATTAAGTTTAAATTCTTCTTTATACCAGGCACATACATGATATTTTGAATTTGTTTAACACAACTATCTGGTAAGGTTAGAGATACACCACCATATCCTTTAATTTGATGTGATCGGTCATCCCTAAGATATATATATTTGGACCATTATTAGTATCATGATCATTTTCAAACCAATCATTATTACCAAACATATGTATAGAGCCACCAAAATCAACAAACCAAGCATTTGAGTCATCTATTTTTGTTGAAAAGGAAACATGTGAAAGAAATAACCTAACATCACCATGCAATATTTCTCCTCTATCAACAAAGTGATCGATATTCCATCTATTTTTGTGTTTGGACTCATTATATTTCTTTTCGAAACAATCTCTAGCATAGTGTCCAAGCTTGCCATAGTAAAAAAATGCATTATTCCTTTTACTGTAAACATCAGTGTTTCATACCAACGATGTCAAATATGAACATGAAGACTCGCAATTAAGAATTTTCCTTCATTGTCCGTCTTGTAAAATAATAGTGCTTGCAAAGTCAACCGGTAATAAATATTTGATATTCTTCTAACATTCTATTCAATGTTAAAGTTACCAAGTGTGTGCTAGAGATTTTTTCCCCAATATCACCAAGCTTGTCTTTCATTTCTTTAATTCTAGAAAGAAAGTCCTTAACATTTTCACACAACCCGATTTGTATTTGATATAGATATTCAAGTGTCTTCCATGTCTCATTAGATGTATTGCATTCTCTAATATCTAGAATGATGTTATCGTTCACTCAGGAGCACATTTTACTTGGTCTCTCATCGCTCCCAATCCTGAATTCATGTTGTTGTGGCTGAGTGGGATTATGGCTTAACTTCATCACTAGATGCAATTGACCATACATTATAGACTTTGATCAATGTTTTCATATTAAATTTCCAATTGGCATAATTTTCCCCGCCAATCTTTTTTGACTTGTTTAGATAAGATTCAACCAATGGATTTTCCATTTCAAACAAAAAAAATTCTCACGATAGCTTGTTAAAATTTTAACAACAATTATACAAATTACCTTTTGGACAAGTTGTTGTCTTCGCTCTCTTTCAAGCAAGGATTCCTTGTTGGTGAAAGTTTTTTTCCATGTAGGACTCCTTCACATCTACATACAAGGATCTGTGTTTTAATCATTTTAAGAAGAAACAAAAACTTTCGATAAGCACTTGATGAAGAAACTCTCTGATAATAGAAAACACCCACACACAATAAACAACATCAGACAACTCCCTTAGCAAGTTGCATGACTCGTGGCCTCTTATTCTTAGCAAGAACACATATTGATTTCCCCTTCAGTGCACAAATCAAAATTTTCCAACAAACATAGATTGAAATCCTCCGTTGTAGAATCATGTTGGCCCTAACCAAGTTGTGAGGAACACTTGGTCATATTTGACTGTTTTTGGGACTTCGACATCTTGTCAAAGATGGAGCGCAACGCGAAGTGGAAATCATGGAAGATAGACCCCTTTTTGGGTCCTTTTTGGGTCTTTGGGGATAATGTAATGGGAAAGGGATGTCGGCTCGTGGGTTGACCCACGCTTAGGCCCACTTTTGTATGTATAAATAAATATGAAGTAGATGTGAAGTATGTGTGATTTATTAGTGCAAATGGATGATATATCTATGTGATGTAGGCTAAGTACCAAGGGTTGAATCTGTGTGATCAAGACTTTGTGCATTTTGTGTAAGACTTGCAGAGTCGAGTGAAAATATCTGTGAGAGACTATAGAAGACTTTGTGTTGTAGTGCAAAGAAGAAGGATCTAGCGAGATGGGAAGATCTTCTGTCCTATGCAAAGAGGGATTTGGATGGCTCTGTGTTGTAACCTGATTAACTGAAGCTAATAAATAAGAAGACTTTATGGACGTAGCCCCAGGGTGGGGGTGAACCACGATAAATTTGTGTGTTGTGCTCTGTGCCTCGACCTGATGTGTTTGTCTCTTCCTTTTCTAAGTGCTTTCATGTGTTTAGATAGATCTATTTATGCTTTGTGCTTATGAGATATGAATGAATGTTAGATCTAGTATGTAAGATGCTTAGTGCTTGATATGCTAAATCTAATCTATCTTATTGTGGCTAAGTGTTGAATTATCTTATATCTAAGTACATATTGTGATGCTCTGTGCTATCTGTGAAGTATCATAAGGGTTGGATATTAATGAATAATCTATGCTAGGTGATTTCTAAGTGTTATAATCACATATCTGTGTCCCGGCTAAGGTTGCAGACACCTGAGTCTTGTAACCACCCCTGCCTCTAGCTCGAGTGAGACTTCATCTGCTTCGCAAGTGTCGTTGAAAGAGCCGGTAGTTAGGGTTTTCCTGGTGCGTTGTTGTAGCACTGAATCTTGGGTCTGCCCCAGTGCCAAAAAATGGTTATGTTGTCGGGACATGAAACTATGATTGTTGGGAACTAAGCAAAAGAAGATTTGTGCAATGTTTCATCATGAAATTGTGAAAGCTCTATGCGTAGATCTATGCCCTAGTGCACAGTGATCCAATTGATCTGAAAAGCTTTGTGTTGAAGAAGGAAGGACAGATCTGAAGGAAAGAAGTCAGATCTTCAAGAAAAAAAGGTCAGATTTGCAAAAAAGAGGTAAGATCTATAAGCTATTTGCTCTAATAAAGGTAAGAATAGTCAAAAATTTTTTAGATGTGGAAGCTTTGTGCTCTATAGAAGTAAGACAAGTGAAAATTTTTGTTTCTAAAATATGGATTTAGGTATGCTTGATAGATTTTATCCTAGCTTGAAAACTAGGGCATTGTTAGATGAAAGAACGTTTGATATGAATAGATCTGATAAAAATAATGAAAGATATGTTATACATATGCATAGAAAGAATGTTTGGACTAATGAGTGGATGCAAGATCCTAGAAAAAAAAAATTGCAGGCCAACCATTATGATCCTAGTGCGCAGTACAAAAAATGTTTGGGATCATTGCAGAGAAAGAGATTATTAACTCTTTGTTACAGTTGCAGGAGACTAGGACATATTTCTAAGGAATGCCCTAGAAGAAACCCTAGTTGCCTTTGTTGTAAGGCTATGGACCATGAAGTACTAGATTTCCCTAGAATGATTTCTAGACTCGAAAAGTTGAATATGGAACAAACAAACTTTGAAGGAGATAAAAAGACTAAGATTATAGAAGAAACCCAAAAAGAATCATAGATTATGTTACTGAAAATGAAAGAAACCCTGAATGAACATAAAGATGCCAGTTTGTCAGAGATCTGCAAAGAAAAGGAGAAAATCAAAGTAAGAATAGGATACTTTGACATTGACTGTACTCTGGATGAGGAAACATAGATGAACATTATGACAGAAAGTACTTGGGAAACCCTAGGGAGGCCTGCTATGGTTCCCTCACTAGGAAAAATAGGGTTGTTTAAGGGAAAAATGGTAACCCTATGTGGTAGAATTACCTAGATAGCTATGAGTACCCATGGAGCTTCGACAGAGGAAGAATTCAAAGTTATTAAATTTATCGAGGACTATGCCCCATTTCCCTCTTTGTTAGGCAATATATGGATTGAAAAAGACCAGATCTGGAGAAAAGAAGAAAAGGAAGCCCTAGAACAGAAGAAACAAGAACTCATGGAATTCATGACTAAAAGGATCGCCTACTTGATGAATGAACAAGAGAACAAATCTAAACTATTGAACACCAAGGACTTCGATGTCGAAACTATAAGAGAATTAGAGGAACCACAAAAGAATGAAATAACTAATCCATATGATGAAGGAGTATTACCCTTGGATTTGAAGAAATAATCTCAGCATCGCGAACTGACTATGCCGAGAGAAGATAAGAATAAGAATGGAAAAAGGATGATTGATATGAAGCTCAATGGGAAGAAGGCTAGGAAGCTATGTAAGAAGAGAGTCAAGATCGAAAAGTTACAGAAGATTCTAGAGGAAACTTCACAGAAGGAAAAAACATAGGAATTGAGCTTTGCCAGGATATCAGAATAATGACATATGGCACTTTGCCGTGGAAAAGTAATATAGTCATTGGACCGATATACCCATTCGAATTTCGCCCTGAATAGACATAAAATCATTAAAGGATCACCACCAGACCGTTGGACCACGCCATAATGGATGGATCAACATCCATGGAAGCTTCATACCCGTTGCAAGTAGACCGTTGATGAATTTCCTATTTAGTTCATCGCATCGTGCCCAAAAAACACTTTTGCCAACTGAAAAATCGAAGCCCGCATAATTAGTGATTGTCTATAGTGATCATTGCAAGCAGATTATTCACCCTAGTACAGTATTTTGAGATCAACGTGACCCTGATTATCTTTCCTGAGTGCGTATGTCTGACGATCTCACCGCACTTGAGGAATCCGTCACAGAGGAACTTCTCTATTTAATGATGGAGAGACTCATGTCGAAAAGAGGAATTTCCACCGGAGTCCAAGCATCATCGACGAGAGGAGTGAAAGCCTCCCCATCCACTGCTCAAGCAGGAACATCTCAAGCTGACGAAGAGAGAAGAACTAAGCATAAGGAAGACATAGCCAACACGAAGTTAGTGCCATCCATCCTACCAGCTTACATACCCCCTCTGAGTGGTGATATTAACAAGGACAGTGTCCCTAGAGACTTTGAATATACCCTAGTCACTACATATCTACCGAAAGGAGTACACACCTATCGCCCAGATCAAGACAAGGTTAGAGCATTGAAGTTTTGCAACTTCAAACTGGGGGACCATAAAGTTTACAGCATGCTCACCCCATATAAGTACTTAAAAAGAACTAAGAGCAAGAATTCGAAGCTCATCCCTCAACAATGGATGATGAACCTCGCGCAGTCTACTTTGCTCAACGTTATGAAAATACCGCACTTTGGAAGACACCAGGAGGTGAATACCTATGTAAAATGTTTTCTAGCAAGTTACCATGGAGGATACTTGTGGTTAGATCATCGCATAATTGTTGATCCGATGTTGATCAATAGGATCACTGGTCTTAGCATGTAGGGCCCTTATCCCCATGAGTACTATCCTGGAAAGACCACAGACCACGCTCTTGCACAGAAGATCAAAGAAGCCTATGGAAATGTTGAGAAAGGCACGAGAGGCTACAAGGTAGCTTCTATTGAAATTGGCGTTGTGTGCCTCGCATGCCAATTGATCCCAGGGAAGTTGATACGCAAGAATAGACCAACACAAGTATCTGGCTTTGTAGTTAACCTCACAGGAAAGTGCGTAGAGGGACTACAGATGAACTGGGTGAGGTACCTGGTGAATCAACTGGAGATTGACTACAGAGAAACCCAAGATCAGGGGCATGAATTCCATTTTAGTTGGCTCCTGATACTGATCGATTTTGCTACATGGGAGCTACCAGAAGGCGCAATCTTCTTGAACCTTGACCCCTTTGAGCCACTATCTGCGAAGTTCAACACATTATGGTACTTGAACGACATGAGAAAGCAATGGAAATTGAATGTCGTTTTCCATGCGTACTATAACCAATTGAAAGAAACCATGAGGAGTGAACCTCACATCACCCCAAACACTTTACAGAGATTTCAACGTATAATAAAGTTCAGCGCGGACCGCCACTTTATATGCCTAACCCCATGCGCTCATGATCACCAGGAACAACTTCAGTCCTATTATAAGTTGATAGAAGAAGACCTAGAAGAGATCACCAAGGAATGGTCAGCGGACCTCCATGTTTCAACAGACCCCACAAAAATTTCCAGCATGAACAACCCCGGAACTGCGTAGGATACACATAGGCCTAGTAAGACAAAGAAAGAAAAGATGACGAAGAAGACTGAAGAAGTCCAGGATGTTGACATCCTATCTGTAAGGATGGCTTCCATTACACTAGATGAAGAAGGTGATGACAAAGAAGGTACAGAAAAAAAAAAATAGAAATTTGAAGTACCACCGCCTAGGGACGAAGAAAACTCATTGAAGAAAAGGAAAGTCTCACCTCGAAAATCTTCCTCCAGAAAGAAACCAAGAACCCCTATAACCAAGATGTGAACTGCCCTCATGTTGGATGACTTTGATTTCATTGTTGCAGTGGTCAATGATGCTTTAAAGGAAATAATAGAGAAGCAGGAGCCAAAGTAAGAACAAATGTATAGCCAAATTGAGATCCCGCTCCAAGGAGTACAACAAGCACTCCAGTATAGCCGAGCAATCTCTACTACACCTCTGCCAGAAGGAACAATAGAAGTAGGAGATGAATCATTTTAGCTCCACAAGATTGTTGATATAGTCAAAGTACGCCTTCGACACGCTTAGAAAGAAAAATAATAAGGCACTCAGGCCCTAAAGAAAGCACGGGAGGAAATTATTGAACAATGCCAAGCCACACAATAAGAGAAGAATGCTCTCTAAGAAAAAATTGAAGAAGACAGAGCGAATATCCAAAAAGATAAAGAGCAGTTGCTCGCAAAGTAGATAGGAATTGAAGAAACAATCAATAGAGCATTTCTCTCCATGATCGGATTAGAGAAGAAGGCATAAGATCCCACGGAATGCCATGTGATGAAGTTGGCTAAAGTTATTCAACAACTTCAACAAAGGGTCATGGAATTCAAGCTTCAGACCATACCATAGACTCCACAAGAAGTGCGTGACCAATGAGAATTGACTGCTTAGATCCCAATCGAGAGGATTAAAACACTTGTTGTATAATGTAAACAACTAAGTAGTAGAAGTGCACAGTTATATGAACGACTATCTAAAGACCTGGAGTTGAAGAAACGAGAGTCCCAAATCCAGGAATCAAAGAAACACGCAGATACAATACAGGTGCAACTCAAGCTCCTGTCACCCATCGAGAAGATGAAGATATCACAGGAGCAACGCACTGCTCAATAACTCGTTCTTACCATGCAGAACAGAATAATGGAAATGACCCAGAAAATCCTGTTGAGCCAAGAGGCGACCTACCTATTGTTTGAAGAAATTGAAAGCTAAGGAACACTACTAGAACAAGTAGTTGTTACAATTGAGCAACAAATGCAAGGACCTATCAACGAAGCGGTTGTTTAGGAATCCAGTGAGAAAGAAATAGTAGAACAAAGACAAGTCGAAGCAGATCGAGCCAAGCTCGAGACCTTTGAGGCAAAGTTACCCAGACCTGAGTGACTCGGGATGAGTCACAGGTGAGTGCTAGGGGCATGTTGGCCCTGACCAAGTTTTGAGGAACACTTGGTCATATTTGACCGTTTTTGGGACTTCGGCAGCTTGTCAAAGATGGAGTTCAATGCGAAGTGGAAAGAGTGGAAGCTAGACCCCTTTTTGGGTCCTTTTTGGGTTTTTGGGGATAACATAATGGGAAAGGGATGTCAGCCTTTGGGTTTACCCACTCTTAGGCCCACTTTTGTATGTATAAATAAATATGAAGTAGATGTTAAGTAGGTGTGATTTCTTAGTGCAAGTGGATGGTATATCTATGTGATGTAGGCTAAGTGCTAAGGGTTGAATCTGTGTGATCAAGGCTTTGGGCATTTTTTGTAAGACTTGCAAAGCCGAGTGCAAGTCCCTGTGAGAGACTATAGAAGGCTTTGTGTTGTAGTGCAAGGAAGAAGGATCTAGCGAGCTACACAGATATTTTGTCCTATGCGAAGATGGATTTGGATGGCTCTATGTTGTAACCCCATTAACTGAAGCTAATAAATAATAATACTTTGTGGACATAGCCCTAAGGTGGGGGTGAACCATGGTAAATCTGTGTGTTGTTCTTTGTGCCTCGACCTGATGTGTTTGTCTCTTCCTTTGCTAAGTGATTTCATGTGTTTAGATAGATCTATTTATGCTTTGTGCTTATGACATATGAATGAATGTTAGATCTGGTATGTAATATGCGTAGTGCTTGATCTGCTGAATCTAATCTATCTTATTGTGGCAAAGTGTTGAATTATCTTAGATCTAAGTACATACTACGATGTTATGTGCTATCTACGAAGTATCATAAGGGTTGGATATTGATGAATAATCTATGCTAGGTGATTTCTAAGTGTTATAATAACATATATGTGTCCCAGCTAAGGTTATAGACACCTGAGTCTTGCAACCACCCCTGCCTCTACCTCGGGGGAGACTTCATTTGCTTCGCAGGTGTTGTAGAAAGGGTCAGTATTTAGGGTTTTTTTTGTGTGTTGTTGTAGCGTTGAACCCTGGGTCTGCCCCTGTGCCAACAAATCCATAGATCACTCAACTTCCTCAGTACACAGTGACTCACAATGCTCACGTTGGCATATAGGCTCAATGTATAGGTTTTTCTATGATTGTGAATTTCTCCAGATTGTGAAATCAACAACAAAACAAACAATCTTGTCATTTAACAAGTTCATATAGGTCCTCACAACCCTTCAACTCTCCACCAAGACTATAGTCAAGCTCTGCGACCTATGCAATGGTTTCATCTCTACTCCCAAATACAACAATTAGACTTCTCTCTCTCTCTCTCTTCTCGTAGGCTTCAATGGCCTAACTTGAGCTTTGATACCAAAATACAAAATACATACATACCATAGGGAGAGGAAGAGACACTTGTGAGTTTAAATTCTTATGCACACATTTCATTAATTTATACATAAATCATACATATGTTTCATGAGGATGAAAAGACAAACATTTTCGTAGCCTTAATGGGCAGCCAAACTGTTTCATTTATTTTGACATTATTTCCCTAAAACTCGGTCCACATGCACATCTAAAACTTGTAATTTTATGTTGTAAATGCATAAAGAAACTATTCATAAATGCCAAAAACATAGGATGCTTTTCCTAGGCATGTTTAACATTAGATTAAATTTTAAAGGATTTGAAAAAAATCATTAGAATGCATGCAAAAAACTCTTGAATCGTCATGTTCTTATCTATAAATATGTATCATTGAATGTGTCAATTGCCACTTTTTTATCTTTCTATATACCCTAAAATATTATATCTGGGTTGTTAGATTTCGGGTGACTAGATCTTCAAGCTCTTCGTACTAAGGGTCACCCCACATTTTGCAAAGGATCATTATTATCAAACAAATCAATCACTCCCATGCATTGCATTCAACAACTGAACCTAATTGATACCTAATTGATGTCTGGGTATTACTTGATCATATTTTTCTACATTGTTTATTGATTTAGTGGTGTGAGGTCTATCTAACCCAAAATCCTATAGTTGGAAAATTTAATTGGTCAAGACATAAATGATTCTTTTAGGTACATGAATAAGTTGATGTTTATTCACTTGTTCTAAGAGTTCATTTGTCTATACATTCGTCAATTAATTCTACTTCAAACATTCATTCAGCGATCAAACTAGTAATTTAGCTAATTAACTACAATTTTCAAAATATGTCTTGATTTATAAAAACAAAATTGTAATATTGAAAATGGTTGTAATTTGCGTAGTCCTTTCTATATCAAAAGTTAGTTGTGAATAATACTCGAGATAAGATTTAAAATGGAATAAAAAATAGCAAAGTATTCTACTATGTAGAATGTCCTCATGGATCCCTAATAACGCCAACAAAAATTTAAAAACCAATAAAAAAATGTTATATGTACATAACAACAAAAACAATATTCACTAGATTTCATTGAGTTTAATAAAGGTTTCCAAGTTTTTTTCATATAATATGTGACATATACCCTCATATGACAACACTTGGATTCACTTTAAGGAAACAACAAAGTAAACTCTGCACCCAATATATTTGTTCCTTCATTTTTGAGTGTGCATGTATGTATATATAGATATAAATAAAATGGTTTTTTAGAATACTCCTATCTCACCAACAATAGATTTTTGAAAACAATGATGTCTCTTTCCAAATCCATTCCACTCCTACCTCATGTTATCATTCTAGGAGTCCTTCTCAAGTTGTAGGTAGAAGAATCTTGGTAACTTAAAATATGTTTTGGTTTTCTGTGTAGGTTGGATCAAATGGGACACATAAAATACTGGCTCACACTTAAGACACTTAGTAATATAATCATATGAGACAATGCTTTCAAACATGTATAATCAGATGAGTAACTGAGAGGTGGGTGAATAAAGTCTATATCTATCAAACATATCAGATGTGTGATGGGCTGAATAAATATAACACAAATTACTTATTAAATCAATGTTTATGAGTTGACCAATGAGATGACAATCATTTGCAACTAGATAAACTTAGACAATAGTAACTAGTCAAGCACAGAAAAAGAAAGAAGATGATAATCTGACATAAACATTGAAAGGAACTTTTGATATGTTTTATATGTAAAAGGTCTATGTACAATATCAACATGGTCTAGTCTCCAGACTCGAATCCCCCCCCCCCCCTTTCTTCATCTAAATTTCTTGGCTTTATAGCCTTTACAACAAAGTCTAAGATCCTATTAAAGTGGATCTAAAATACTAATAATAAAATAAGATCAAAACTATTTTAAAATCATAGGATTAGATCCTAACTTAAAGGAATCAAATCCTAATTACAATCTGTGATTTTCAACATCTTTGACCTCTTTAACAATCTTTTGGGTGATGACAAGGAAGCTTAAGATCCTATTCTGACACTTAGGCATATCTTGAACTAAAAATAGGAAAACTCCTTTATCTTCTTGCCTCAACATCTATCTCAAAAAATGAAACAAAACACTAAAACATATCCCTTTAATTATATTCTTGACTTAGAAACCATCATCGTGTTCTTTGAAAAGACCAAACTAAGATCTATGCAAAAAGAGTGCCATTTTGCCCTTCTTTGCGCTTTCAGTGGCTAAAGAGACAAAATTCTAACCTGTAAGCCATCGGAAGCCCTGTTTTCGGCTGCTAAGGATGCCCGTGCCAACCCGAATAACCACCGAAAAGGCATGCTTTATAAGACACCTTCAAAATGCCAAAATTGTATTATCCAAGGCCCTCTTCTTTTTAAGGATGTTCATATAGGCCTTTTGTAGCCTGGGCAAGGTCTTCCAAACCTGGGTGGTTAAGAGGTTTTTCTTTTGAAGCATCAAATACTTGGTGATATTATGTGCCTTCGTGTTTGATTGAATTAGTTTTTTGTTCTTCTTTGGAGGTAATGTTTTCTATGCATACATGTATAGAACGTAATTATCCACTTTGAAGACAAGCAATAGTCCAAATACAACCAAATGAACAATAAATCTTGGATTGAATCCCCTGCCATCAGCTTTAGTAAGTAGTCTATCCTGGTTGGAAAATGCAAATGGGTCTATGTCTTCCTGTGAAGAGAAATCCTCCTCCATCCTTGAAAATCTACTCTCCGGGCCAAATCTTCGACTTAAGCCCCCTTATATTGATTCTCAATCATATAAGTCATAAGAACAACATGCCTTGATTGCTCCCACAGATGAGCCTCGATAAAAAACAATGTTTCCTCTCTACAAAGTTGAACATAATTAGGCTTAGACCATATATTGACAGTAGAGGCTTTGACAGATGGTGAGAAATTCAGAATACTCAGGTACAAGAATCAACATTGTGAATGAACTCAGTGTTTACTGGAAAATCCAATGGATGATACCAGCCTTTTCATTTTATGCCAAAATGAATTTTTGAGATATTTCTCAACTAAGACACGTGTTACTACCGATACCTTAGTAGAACACATATTTTGTTAAAATTAGTGAAACACACTTGATAACAACTGTTGCAAAGAAATGAATTACAGATGACATATGTACCCATGCTTGGCAGCTGCAATCTTGGCGATCTATGATCTTGACAAATCAGGCTGTTGTACAGTCTTTTGAAAAATCATCTCCAGAGCTCATAAAACACATACCATCATACATCAATTCCTTATTTATTTGCATGGATGTGCTACAACCTTATAATTCTTGTTGGTGATGATACATGTTCGTAACTCTTTCTCATGGATTGCGTGCAACCTTATTCCTTTGACCTATCAAAAACTCCAAAACGTAGCTATACTTACCACAAAACACCCTCACACACATTCTTTGCTTGCAAATTGAGCATTTGGCAGCTGTGTTTAATGGATGTAATCGGTGCTTGAAAGCACTTTCTCTGGCATTTGAACCATATTCGACACCTATACATTCTTTTGCACCATTTCCTTGACATATTCACATTGAAAATGATATTTTTGATGAAAGGAATAGTGTCGGGTTGGCAATTGCGCTAGGCTTTGGACGGATGGTTATTGCTTAAATTATGGCTTGAAATTGTGGATTTAGGATTTGGCACATAACTAATATTTGATAACTAGGAGTAATTAGAGTTCGACACTTGAGCACACACTTCATTTATTTGTGTCTTTGTATTTTCAGTTTAAGAGGCATAATATCAAAGCACTCTTTTTCAAAGAGATCGAATGGAGCTTATCTAGGCTGATTGGCGAATTGGAGGTCTAGATGTTTTAAAAAAAATTAGAAATGTGTATATTTAAGTAAAACTAGAGAAAAGACTCTAAACAATACTAGTGTATTTTTTATTGCTAACATCTAGCTCCAACTGGGATGGATACCTCCATGCGAGGCTCCAAGAAACTAGTAGTTTCAGTTGCCTTTACCATTGGGTTGTGGAGTCATCTGGACTGTACCACTGATCCTCTGCAAACTTATAACCTTCCTGTAGCCTACTCTTCTTATTCAATAACCAAAAACTGTAAAAGTCTACTTGGTCATAGAGCGAGCTCATTTTCTTATCTACTCCTACTCTAACCATTGTATTGCTTCTTAATCAAGTGAACTTATGCTTCCAATGAAGCCATGTCATAAACTGATTTACTGAACATGTTCTTGATCTTAACCCGAAAAATAATGGAATCCATATTATGCAGAAATATAGTTGATAACAGAAAAAATCTTTGTCTGACAAAAATGTTTGACATTCATGCTATTCATAGATTCCAAATAATCGGTAATAGGGTCATAAATGTCACAAATAAATACCTCTTGATGATACTATTTCAACTAAAAATTGAAGTGATGTTGTCTTCCCTCACTGATATCAATGTTGAATGTGAAATGTTCTCCCTCTGTCAGAGGAAAATGCAAGCTCAATTGTTAATCTACACTTTTCTTCTCCTCTTCACCATATCTCTATAATTTGAATTCATCATGATGATACACTAGCCTATCACAACTGACATTGTTTGAAAGAAAAGGAAAGGTATGTTCTTGATCTTCACTACAATTTTGATCAATAGATTCATAACTAGCAGCAACCACAGCATGCACACGTTTCTGATCATCTCTCTCCTGAAAAGTAGAACTAAATGAAATTCTAGTAGACAACAAGCCTTCACAAATATCAAAATATTCTTCCTCATCATTTTATTGGTTGAATATAGGAGCATCAAGATAATATCCTAATGACAGAGATGAAGCTTCTTGTATAGGAGTATCAACAATAAAATATTGAAACAGATTTGGAAAAATATCACCTTGTTCCTTATCATAATTTGAAACAACATATTCATAAGGAGAAGAAGGATCTTCCTGATTTTGTAGCTGGAGATTAGACAGTCCTTGAAAATCTTGTTCCTCGTGGTTATTACCACTTTCCTTAGTCTGCAAATTTGGAAACTGAGGGCTACCATTAGTATCTACTGCAGATTCAAATCTGTCACATGATGATGTAAAAATCTGCTCATCATTTTTTAAGTTTTTAGAGGGGACAATCTGATCTTCATGACAACCTAAAATAATAGATGCATTTGGTACAATGTCAAAAGAATCACTACAGTTATCATAATGTGGATCACCAATATCTCGATCATAATGAAGGGTATTTTCTACAGCAGCATACTCTTCATGAATGTCTAATTCTTTATTCAAAAGATTGAATTCATGACAACACTCGGGATAAAGAAAGTCATCTAAAAATTTGTCTTTACAAAACACATGAAAAGAAGTATAAAAATCTGCCAAAGATATGACACTTGAAAGAGGAAGAGACTGATACCAATCACGAGCAATTCCCTCTAATGAAAACTCAAAGAGCCTAATATGAACATCCTCATGCACAATTTTCATCCAATGCATGCAATCATGCAAATCCAGCAAATGTTCAGCTAGTATTTCCCAATCTTCTCCTCGAAATTAGGGAATATTATTTTCCCATTCGTCTCTACTAGGCATTGGATTAGGTAAACCAATGATCTTTGAAAAATCAAAGAAAGAATATCTCTTAGCTAAGATCTTATTCATTTCATACCAGTGGAGTCGCCAACAGATTTCAGAACAATGGAGTCCTCACTGAATCTGTCCTTCATGGAGTTGCCAGATAGATGATTACAACCGAAAATATGTCCAGAATTTGTCTATCATCAAATATGGATCTTGTCGTCTCCCAAGGAATTTGAGCTTCAATCTCCTCTCCTAGGCAATGACACAAATTTGTTATCACTCCAGGAGTCCTTCTCAGGTTGTAGGTAGAAGAAGCCTGGTAACTTAAAATATGTTTTGGTTTTCTGTGTAGGTTGGATCAAATAGGACACATAAACTACTAGCTCACACTTAAGACACTTAGTAATATAATTAGATGAGAAAATGATTTCAAAAGTGTATAATCAGATGATACAATTCTTTCAAAACTGTATAATCAGATGAGTAACTGAGTGGTGGGTGAAAAGAGTCTATATCTATCAACCATATCAGATGTGTGATGGGATAAATAAATATAGCACAGACTACTTATTAATTCAGTTTTTATGAGTTTACCAATGAGATGACAGTCATTTGCAACTAGATAAACTTAGACAATAGTAATCAGTCAAGCACAAAAAAAGAAATAAGATGATAATATGACATAAACAGTGAAAGGAACTTGTGATCTGTATTATATGTAAAAGGTCTCAGTACAATATCATCATGGTCTGGTCTCCAGACTCGAACTCCCCCCTTTTCTTCATCTAAATTTCTTTGCTTTATAGCCTTTACAACAAAGTCTAAGATCGTATAAAAATGGATTTAAAATACTAACAATAGAATAAGATCAAAACAATTTTCAAATCATAGGATTAGATCCTAACTTAAAGGAATCAAACCCTAATTATAATTTGTGATTTGCAGCATCTTCAACCTCTTCAACAATATTCTGAGTGATGACAAGCCAACTTAAGATCCTATTCTGACACTTTGGCATATCTTCAACTAAAAATAAGAAAACTCCTTTATCTTCTTGCCTCGACATTTGTCTCAAGAAATGAAATAGAACACTAAAACAAATCCCTTTAATTATATTCTTGACTTAGAAACCATCATCGTGCTCTTTGAAAAGACCAAACTAAGATCTATGCAAAAAGAGTTTCATTCTGCCCTTCTTTGCGGTTTCGGTGGCTAAAGAGCGAAAGTTCTAACATGTAAGCCATCGAAAGCCTTGTTTTTGGCTGCTAAGGATGCATGTGCCAGCCCGAATAACCACTGAAAAGGAAGGCTTTATAAGCCACCTTCAAAATGTCAAAACTGTATTATGCAAGGCCTTCTGCTTTTCAAGGATGTTCATTTATGTCTTCTGTAGCCTGGGCAAGGTCTTCCAAACCTCGGTGGTTAAGATGTTTTTCTTTTGAAGCATCAAATACTTGGTGACCTTATGTGCCTTCTTGTTTTCTTGAAATAGTTTTTTGTTCTTTGTTGGAGGTCACGTTTTCTATGCATACATGTATAGAACATAATTATCCACTATGAGGACAAGCAACACTCCAACTACAACCAAATGAACAATCAATCTTGGATTGAATCCCTTGCCAGCAACTTTATTAAGTAGTCTATCTTGGCTGGAAAATGAAAATGGGTCTATGTCTGCTTGTGAAGAGAAATCCTCCTCCATCCTTGAAAATCTACTCCTCGGGCCAAAGCTTCAACTTAATCCCTCTTATCTTGATTCTCAATCCTATAAGTCATATGAGCAGCATTCCTTGCTTACTCCCACAGGTGAGCCTCAATCACAAACAATGTTTCTTGTCTACAAAGTTGAACATAATTAGTCTTAGACCATATATTGATAGTAGAGGCTTTGACGAATGGTGAGCAATTTAGAATACTCAAGTACAAGAATCAACAACGTGAATGACCTCAATGTTTACTGGCAAAGCCAATGGATGATACCAGCCTTTGCATTTTATGCCAAAGTTAATTGTTGAGATAATTTTCAACTAAGCCACTTGTTACTACTGATACCTTCGAAGAACACATATTTTGTTAAAATTAGTGAAACAAACTTGATAACAATTTTTGCAAAGCAATGAATTCCAGACGACATTTATACCCACGCTTGGCAGTTGCAATCTTGGCGATGTCTCAAGTTCTCTCATACAAGTTTGAGATGTCTCAAGTTCCATTCGTTTATTTTTTAAGGCCAATATTAACATGGCATAGAGGGGAGTCTATCATTTCTATCATATGTCTCCATAATCCACTTGATAAGATGTTGGTTTTTCGATTAGGCATGGAATATTTCTATAGTTAACGTATATTGAGAAAATCACCAACACATGATTTTCGAAGAACCATGGGGCACTTGGAAAGCATCCAAAGATAACATAATTTTGATGGCGCGTGTATACGGAAAAGAAGGAAAATATGCGTGGAAGTAACATAATACATGATTTTATAATATATATAATAATACATGATTTAACTAATTTTTTTTATATTTTAAGTTGAAATTTTTGCAAGTTATGTTGGCATATGGAGAACAACCACCTCAACCATCACATATCATTGGATTCAATGCTAGTATTTACATTGAAATCAGTGCAGGAAGTTTTTGGTTTGAAGGCCATAAAATGGATATACAAAATGTGACCCCTCTCTATCACTACTCATGGTTGATAATCTCTATAAACAGTAGAAGCTAATGTGTCAAATCAATAATTAATCCTCTTAATTCTTAATTCTTGTCTCCAACTACCATAGGATTTTGCAGGAAAATGGGATGGCTTATGTCTATTAGCATATGTGAAGGAGGCGCATACATCAAAAAATAGTTTAATCAATTTTTATTATACAATTTGCATACTCTGTCTAGATATTGATGATGATGATGATGATGATTAATGTCCACTAAGACCAAATTGGTGTATCAAACCTTAATAGGGTAACTGATTACTTGCGATTCATTAGAATTTTGTTTCTATGATCGAAAATCTTTAAGAGAATCTTTCCAAGATCACCGTACTTTTGTTCAATTAAGAGGTTAGGAAGGTTGGTAGTGTGACAAATATTTTGAAAATGAGATCTCGTATGGGTATAGGATGGGCAATCTAAGAGAAAGTTGTTGGCATGTTTACAAGAAGAGATTGCTTGTCATTGATGGAAAGAACAACAACAACGATGACAAACAGGCAGACAAGGAAGGTCAGCAGACAGACAGGCAAGGAAGAACAACAGTGATCGAAAGGAAAGATTAAAGCGTTGATCCGACTCCATTTCAGAGTTTCAGCTACCGGGATTTTGGATACCAAGAGTTGAAGTGTCAAAACACTTCACCACAGGAGTCCCAGAATTGCGAAATGTGAAACGTCGAAATCCTGAAAGCATGAGACAGTTTTGCAGATCGGGAGGTGGCGTTGTCAAGAAATCTCACGTCAAGAATGCTGAAATCACGATGTCCGAAATCACGAAGAGATCTGGACTATTGAATCATCTAGAGTGTGGACCGTTGATCTGACTCCATTTCAAATCTTTGGATACCGAGAGTTGGAAGAGTTAAGTGATAAGACTCTTCATCACAAGAGTCCTGAAGCGGTGAAATGTGAAACGCCGAAATCCCGAATCAGGCACAAGGAAGGCCCATGAAGTGTCGAATTCATGACAAGATCTGGACCGTTGGGTCCATATGACACGTGATGACAGATCGTCATTTCATTAACTGCAAAGTCAAAGGAAAGGGGTTCCCTAACCTCTCAAACTTGCAACAGGAATTCTTGACATACAAAATTGTGAAAGGCCGAAATGAAAAATACCGAAATGATCGGAGCTAGTGAAACCAAGCTCCATTTTGGAGCATCGGATACCGAGACATGGAACATCAAGAACTCATCACCATAGGAATGCCAAAGTGTCGAAAAGCGAAATCGTGAAAGAACTATATGGATAAGCATTCATTCACCTCTCGTAGTCACATGGTCAAAGAGCTATAGAGAAAAGCTTGAAGCGACAAGATCCTTTTTCAGAGTTTCAGATATTGCGACTTGGAGAGTCGAGATGCCACACAACAGGATTGCCAAAATGCCAAAATGTGAAACATGTTTTGGCTCAGGCTATGGTCACATACATTGGTCACATCGGCGATAGATGGAGGAAGGAGCTAGTGCAGACAAGCTCCATTTCAGAGTTTCGGGGATTGGGACATGGAGAGTAACGAAATATTTACCATGAGGATCCTGAAATGCCGAAGTGCGAAATGGTGAAATGAACACAATATTCAATGAAGTCAATTCAATGGTGCAGATGAATTTGAATAAGATCGGAGGGCTACTATTTCACTTCATAGTGTAACTGATAGAAACAAATGATGGTTTCTCCCAGAGGATGAGCTTGTCTATGACAGAGAAGACGAAGAGTCTCAACTGCCAAAGAAGCTAAGGAATCTCGATATAACACCTAGTGATGATGGATGTGTGGGTGAAACCATCAGAGAAGCTGAAGAGTTACCATGATGATCAGGTAGAGCATGCACAATGGGCAGGAGATGCATAACAGAGAGAAACAACGTGGCACACATGAGATGGGATAGTTGTGGAAGAGTGAAGTGCAGAAAACACCCCAATGTGGAGGATATTGGGTGTGTAGAGGATGTAAGAGCAAGAAGAAGATTGCATGCACAAGGTTCACAAAGACTATAATAATGTTGAACAAATAAGAAATGGGGGTGGTTGTTGGGTGTGATTGAGGTGTGAAGAAGGAGGCAGAGCGCAACAACAAAAATGTATAGAAGGGGAATGGTGCGATGAAGGGACATGGCGCAGAGAGCAAAAAAGGAAAAAGAACAGAAAGCACAAGGAGTGTGTAGAATACACTAATGCAGACAGAGAAGTACAGTGTAGCAGAACAGTGATGAGACCAGTAAGCCATTGAAGAACTTTATATCACTGTAATAAGTCATAATAGCAAAGATCCATATTTCAGGGTGGTAGGGAGGACTTTTGTCCTTAGAGGTTCAAGAGGGTGCTTGAACAAAGGGAGTTGTAGCTTCCATCTGGTTGTAGCCAAAGAAACAAGGGTAGTAGGGGTAGGGTGGTGCAAGGGAGAACTTTTTTTCTCTGTTACACAGGTTGGTGCCTGTGTGAATAGAAGTTGGTGCTTCCATCCAGTTGGTGTTGGAACACTTAGGGAGTTGGTGCTTCCTTCCAGTGGGTGCTAGAGAAACCAGGGAGTTGGTGCTTCCTTCTAGTTGGTGCTAGAGAATCCAGAGAGTTGGTTCTCTCTACAAGTAGCAGCTTGCAAAACAAAGGTTGTACCCTCATTATGAGTTGGTCCTCAAATGTATGATAATGTAAAGAATGTACAGATTACTTATCATATAAAGAAGAAGAGGTTTTTACCCTTTATGGGTTTCCTCAGGAAATATCTGTCTCTGTGTATCTCATATGTGTGAATGATGTTGAATGGTCTATTGCTTGCTTCCCTGCATTATTGTGATTGTCATTGAGTCATCTGGAAAGAGTTTAAAATAAGTATTATTGTTTAAGCAAGGTTACAAATGATTCACCCCCCCATCTCAGTTGTTCAACAAAACTTATTTTTATCTTCAACCTTCTTAGTGTCACAAAGGTGACACACTCTTTCATACCATGGTGTTTTAGGAATTGACCAACACCCAGTTTCACTATGGAGCTCGTGAGAATTTGTTCTTATCTTAGCAATGCTTATTTTTTTCTTTACACTTGGAAAAATAGATAGATAATTTTTATCTTCTATATTAGGGTTGATTACATTCTTATAATACCTTAATTCTATTTTTTCCTCTAACTCTTTATCACACTACATTTTCTCCTTAAATTTTGATTTGACATTTTTTTTAATAGTATCTTTATTCTGCAAAATGGTGTCTTCCATGATTCCCCAATAGTTTATCCAAGATCAGGCCTCTTTATGCCATCCTCACTTGAGTCAATGATGGTTATGACTCGATTTTGAAGCAATTTTAGGAAGCCTCTTGTATTTCGTGTTGTTTAAATTGTTCTTATACATTAGGTATCTAGTCATAGCCATGCTCTCAATGGGGGAGAGGCTTGTTTCCAAGACGAGGATGGGATAGGACGCATTTCCTTTAATTTTGAGATTATAGGTTATTAAATTATTTTGTATTTTCTCTATCTTTTTCCAGGATTCACTAGAGATGCTACAGCCCCAAAATTCACATCCATAAAGAATAAAAGGTGTAACAAGAGTCTCAAAGAGGAGTTTCTTCTTATCCCAACTCCAAAGATATACTGATTTACAATTGTTTTCAAGCCCATAATAAGCTTTACATCCCCCAAAAATCATTTTCTCAATGCTATAATTCCAATTGATCTTGTGGTGAATATCAATTCCAAGATATTTGGATGAATTCACTACCTCCAAGTTGTTGTTGTCATATATGAAGGTATCATAAGTGATGTTATTGGATTTAATAATCATGACCTTAGTCTTATCAGTATTAACAGTCATACCCATATTGGAGCAAAAATCCTTGAGGATTCTTAGTTGGTTTTCATGATCATGGGGACTCCTTTCCATAAGAATGATATCATGGGAATAAAGAAGAATATTGATGAGTATACCAATGAGATTAGGACCAACACAACCTTCTTTTTCCAAACAATCTTCTAGTTGGTCAATGTAAATGCCAAAAAGGGTAGGGGACAAGGGGAAACCTTGTTTGACTTTGATATTGCAATTAATCTCTTTTTACTAGCCCTCAATGTTTTTAAACTTAGCAATAACGTTCTCATACATCATTATTGTAGAATCCCTCAACTTGAGAGGAAATTGTATCAAACGTTTTTCCTAGGAACCATGTCAAAAACTTTTCTAAAGCAAATAAAACAAGAAAAAAATTGGTTTTATTATTGCAGAACTCCTCTACAATGATCCTAAAGGTGACAATATGGTCCACGGTTGAATGATATCTCCTAAACCTGACCTAGCCTTTATCTCTTTTACCGTGACTTTATAGCCATAGGCTAATCTTCTTTTCCAAAATAATTCCATAAAGCTTGGCTAAAATCGGGCTAATCATAATGGTCCTATAGTTAGAGGGAATGTTTTGTTGGACAATTGAGAGGGGGGGGGGTGAATCAGTTGTTACCGTG
>ML782286.1:287044-332682 GCA_009831015.1 Picea engelmannii
ATAGGTTTGAAGCTTGGCATCTTTCACCTTCTCATTACCTTCATAACTGTTAATGAGTTTGTCCCACATTTCCTTAGCAGTTTGAAGATGCATCACCTTCACAAACTCAGCTTCTGCAAGTCCATTCAAGATAGCATTCATTCACTTAGCATTAAAGCTAAATTCTAACTTATCATCTTTGGAAGCTAGCACAACAGGCTTTGTGTATCCAGTCTCTACTATATCCAAGACATCATCTCCTAAGGACATTAGGTATGTTCTCATCCTAACCTTCCAGAAGGCAAAATTCGTTCCATCAAATAGAGGAGGCCTAGTGACTGAATTCCCTTCATGGCTTGTCATGTTTAAGCTCTAGGATCTACCCTTAGATAGAAGGGGCTGGCTCTGATACCAATTGTTGGACAACTGAGAGGGGGGGGGGGGTGAATCAGTTGTTACCATGCTTAAACAATTATGCTTCTTTTAAACTCTTTGCAGAAACACTGAATGATGATCACATTAATGCAGGGAAATAAACAATGCCACATTCAACATCAGTCACATATATCAGAAACACAGAGACAGATATTTCCCGAGGAAACCCATACATGGTAAAAACCTCTTTTTATTTATATGATAAGTAATAGTTACATTCTTTACATTATCATACATATGAGCACCAACTCAGAATGAGGCTACAACCTCTGTTTTGCAAGTTTCTACTTGCTGAGAGCACCAACTCTCTGTTTTCTCTAGCACCCACTAGAAGGAAGCACCAACTCCCTGGTTTCTCTAGCACCAACTAGAAGGAAGCACCAACTCCCTGGTTTCTCTAGCACCAACTACAAGGAAGCACCAACTCCCTGAGTGTTTCCAGCACCAACTAGATGGAAGCACCAACTTCCAATCATATAGGCACCAACCTGTATAACAGAGAACAAGAGTTCTCCCTTGCACCACCCTGCCACCGTGGTTTCTCTAGCTGCAACCAGATGGAAGCTACAACTCCCTGTGTTCAAGCACCCACTTGAACTTCTGAGGACAACAGTCCTCCCGAGCACCTCCCAACTACCCTTAAATATAAATCTTTGTTACTAAAACTCATTACAGCAAAATAAAGTTATTCAATGGCTTACCAGCCTTGTCGTTGTTCTGTTACACTACTCTGCCCTGTCTGCATCAATGTCTTCTGCACGCCCCTTGCACTTTCTGTTCTTCTCCATTTTATGCTCTCTCGCCATATCCTTTCAATGCAACATTCCTCTACTGTTCATTTTCTGCTCCTGCGCTCTGCCTCCTTGCACACCCCTGAATTCTCCTCCACAGCGACAACCCTTGTCTCTTCTTTGTTTGGCATTCTTATATTCTCTGTTGTCTTTGTGCATGAAATATTCGCAATGCCTCTGCATGCTCACTCCGCGCCAAATTCCTCCACCTCTCGAGTGCTATGCGTGATCATCATCGCGACTCGTCATCTTCTCTGGAAGTTCAACCATGCATTCAACATCACTAGGTGTTATGCTGAGATTCCTCAGCCTCTCTGGAAGTTTGAGACTCTTCGTCTTCTGTATGAAAGTCGAGCTCACCTTCTCTGTTTCAGTTACAGGCTCCAACCCTCATCCAACTGTCAATTTCCTCCATGAATCATCTTCATTCCATTGGCAGATTCCTTGTAACTCTTCAGCTCCTATGGAAATCACACAGAAGTCTCTTCGCATCCTCTAGTAGAATCCATCAATGGTTTCTAGCAGTTACACTGTGAGGATCAATATTAGCCCTTCGATCATGCTCATGTTCGCCTGCACCGTTGGATTGATTCCATGTCATTTTGCATTCATTTCATCATTTCGACATTCAACAATTTGGCAGTCGTGTGACCATGCATCTTGACATTCCCAGTTGTGATCCCCGCAATGGAGCTTGGTTTCTCTAGCTCTTTCCTCCATCTCTCGCTGATGTGTCCAAGGGCTGTGACCACAGCCTTATGCATAAGGCGCTTTTGCGATTTCGCATTTTGTGAGTCTGGAGATGAGGCATCTCTACTCTCCAAGTCGCGATCCTCGATACCCCGAAATGGTGTGGGATCAACGGTCTTGATCAACACTTCATCTGATGGTTTAGATCATTTCTCGATTTTGCATATCATGATTTCAACATTCCTGTGGTGAATGTTCTTGTCACTTCCAAATCTCGATCCACGAAACTCCGTAAAGAAGTCATATCAATGGTCCAGATAACATCTTGATCTAACGGTTGCAGTTACATCGCGATTTCGCATATCGCAATATCGGAATACTTGATGTTAACATTCCTTGACATCTCCAACTCTCGACCCTCGAATTCCCGAAATGGACTTGGATTCAATGGACATCTTCATCGTTGTTGTACTTTCCATCAATGACAATCATACGATGTGTGTAAAACATACCAAACATCCTCTGCACTATCTCTTCTGATCTTATCGAGGTTTCTCTGCAGCGTCTTCCCAATATACTTCTGGTACCCATCTGTTACATTCTTCCTGTACTCATGCCATCTTCATTGATATACTTTCCATCAATGACAATCAGATGCTACCTGTTAAACATTTCAACATGTTTCTATCCCCATTTTAAGAAATAGGAACAATGAGGCTTTGCATCCAGGGTTTAGGGACGCCCTGCTTGACCAGTAAATTGAAGATCTTGTGTATATGAGGGATAAAGATTGCCCCTCTGATTTTAAAAATTTCAACTTGGTAGTCGTCAATGTCCTTAGCTTTCCCATATGAAAGCCACTTAACCCCAAAATATATGTCATCTAAAGAAAAAAATTATTCCTTTGTAGGAACAATAGGAATCGTGTTTTTGGATGCAGACCGAGTCAGGAAGAAAGGATATTTTTGGAGGAAAACCATGCAAAGAGGGAAAGATAGTTGGAAGGAAAAACAACACGTGTAAGTGAAGAAGATGAGGCGTGCATGCAAGGAAGATGTAACAACACTAGGGTTAGGGTTTTGTAATGCATTGTAATGGCTGGTGAGATAAGAATATAAATAAGTAGTATGTAGAGGAGAAGTAGGGGGAACAAAGAAAGCAGATAAAGAGGACACACATAGAGAGTTGTAAGAACTGTATGAGTCACTAAGTTGGTGAGCTATGGAAGGAGTGAATGAATCAGTCCTAAGGGTTAGATCACATGCTAAGGATCCTAGTTTGATCTAGTGATCCTCGCAGGGATCGAGGAGCCTGTGGGAAAGAGAGAGAACTAAGATTGTAACCACGCTCAACATGATATATTTCTAAACTATAAGAAAATATCGAGAGGCAGATCTGTGTGGAGGTAGCACAGGAGGGGGTGATCCAAGGTAACACTGTATTATGTGAATGGATGAATGTATATTATGTCTGATTGATTGATGAATGTTAGATAAATGAAGAAACTAAGTAGATATGGTATTCCACATGCATGCATAGAATGAATGCTATAACTGGATATTGGATTGAATGAATAAAGTTTACATTGCACAACCATAGATCTCGCTCAATCTCATGTTACAAAAACCTGATTATTGCAGCCACCCATAGATCTATCTCAGGTGAGACTAAACAATACACTATGTGTACTATGTTTCCTTCTGGTTTACCAGAGGGGCCGATAGTTTTAAAGCGATTTTGTTGGGAATCTTATTAAATCTGAATGAGTTTCAATCTGTGATGATAAATTAGAATCAAAATACCCCATAAACAATCCCCAGGAACAATAGAAGAGTAGATACTAAACCAACAAATGGTTCCATTGCCAGTTGTGTGGAAGAAAATGGGAATGAGTATGTGAGATTGGGGGAATGCACGTCAAAAGGATGTCAAATCAGACAATGAATCGTTGAAGAAATGAGAATCTGAATGGGGATGTTGAAATAGTGGAGTCCAAAGAAGGAAGATATAGAGATATGGTTGAAGACAAAGGAGCTAGATTTTACACATAAAGATAACATAAATCTGATGTTAACACCACACAAATATTTGGACAAGTACGTATCTGGGAAGAAAAAAATAGATCACAGACGAGGACACTAAATTTTCATAGTTATCTATCACGTTAATAGATTGCTCACTGGATTGGTACATGATTTTAGCTGCAAACAGTCCACCAGGGACAGCTAGAACGATTGGAGATATCAAGAAGTTGTTGATAAATGAGTTCCATAAGGCTAGTTAAGAGGATCAATACATGAACAAGATGATAAATATTAGACAGAAACTAAGAGAATCTGTATGGGAGATCGGCCAGAGATTCAAATGACTGAAGGGAAAGCTAAAATACTTCATGAAAGATATGAAACATAGGAATTTGTTCACCAATTAACCACTACCATACTTGAAATACCCATTGCGAAAACAAAAGTTTCAGACGCAGGAAGAGGCTCTATAGGAAGTCCTACAACTAGAAGAGAAGCAATACTAGAAGACTGATCCAGCCATAGAGGAGTTGAAGGAGGATCTGAAGAACCTAACATTCTAGCTAAACCAGAACAAAGGTAAGGACAAAAGAGAATCTGTTTGGTGTACCACATGTAGGACATAAGGAAACCATAAGAATGAATGTCCAACATTCATGCAGTACATGGCAGTAGGAATTCCAAAACCATTACCAACAGGAGGAATATGGTGTGAGATCTGTAGGAAACCAGGTCATGATCCATACCACTGCCCAATGTTGTAGAAGTACCAAACAGTACCAAAGAGATCGTATTGCAAATTTTGCAAGTTAGTAGGCCATGATGAAAAAGATTGTAGAACCATGGAGCTTATGAGAGAAACAACATCAGATGCATATAGGGTGCAAGAAAAAATGATGATCGAGAAATCCACACCTCAGTTTAACCAAGTACCAACCCCATGCAACACTGTGCAACAATAGTATAAAACTACGCAACAACAATATAAAACTATGCAATTGCAGTATAATGTCGCGCAACCACACTATAATACCTCACAATATAACCATGCGCCTCACTATAATGCACTGGGATGGGGTCGAGCTAGCTATAGAGGTGGAGGAAGATAAATAGGAAGATTTGGAAGAGGTAGAGGACCAATGGTATGTCACAATTATCAACAACCAAGACACTATGAAATAGATTTTCCACTTTCACCAGTGGCCTGTATGTATTGTCGCACATCAGATCATGACACGGAAGAATTTCTGACACTATTAGGGAAGATGTAGGAGAATATAAATAAAAAAAATAAAAAATTTCAGTGGATTTCAGTAGAAGCAAGGGATGAAGGAAGAAACATCAACATAGTTTCACATGGAGGAGCTAAAATATGGAACGATGTAGTAACACATGAGCCAATACAACACCAATGGGTGAAGAAGAATGTCGAACCAAAAAAGCAATTTGATGTGTAGAACGAGAAGGTGATATTCAAGAAATACATACAGGAATTCATGAAGCCAGACATTGCATTGACATCAACCGTGCAACATAATAAGGAAGTACCAACGTACAAGATGCCTCCATGACTGGATCACATCGAAAAACCACAACCACTGGGACAAGTAAGTACCATTAAGGGTTTTTTGAAATCTTGTATTAGACTACTAAATGATCCATCCTTTGTTAAAGGTTTACAAAATATGTTAGAAAGATGTAGCATAAAGGCATAAGGAAAGTTAGAATAGAAAACAATTAATCATCTGCATACAAGAAGGAGGACAAATAGGGAATTCAGGTTGAACACCAACATTGGAGATTTCAACATGGGAGAAATTATACTGGATTTAGGATCCAAACTCAATGTACTACCCAAGAAGACATGGAAATGTATGGGAGATCCCACATTAGGATATTCACCTATTCAACTGAAACTAGAAAATCACCACAAATTTCTACCAATTGGAAGACTAAAAGGAGTGACAGTAGACCTGGATGGAGTGCGCACTAAAGCCAACTTTGAAGTAATAGAGATAGTGGATGGCACAACACCTTATCTAGAATTTCTTGGCTTGCAATGGGAATTTAACAACCAGGATATCATCAACTTGTATACGTGGAATATGTCCTTAGAGTCAGGAGAATACAGAGTCATTGCACCATTGGAACCATCATAAGGGGAAAGGGTCGTAGAGCCTACTTTCTTATACATGAGGAAATTAACCGGTTGTATAGAACAACTATGCGATATGAACATTACGTGAATCCAACTGCATATGAGGTACTCAGTTGGCGAAGTATCACCTCATGTGCATCAACGTCAGATACAGGATTAGAAAATTGGCAGCAGAGGTTGCACAAAGTCTCCACAAGAAGATGTGAAAGAATAGACCACATAGTAAGATGGGTAGGTCTGAAGATAAGGGAACTCCCATCTTCCATGGGATGAATGAATTAGAATTATTCCTAACACAGTATGAATATGAAGTGGTATAAAATCAGAGGCTCTAAGTCTTGTATATAGCACTCAATACAACACCTGCAATAGGGTGGCGTGCGGACAAAGAAATAGTTAAAGACTGGTAAAAATGTGATGCAGGAGCATCGTTAAGAAGTACATGTGGCAGGACAAATTAGTTTCTGAGAGCCAATCCAGAATATCGAACGCTAGCCAGTATTGCAAATATTTTGAAGTGATAGAAAACAAAAGAGGAAAGATCACAAGCGTGGAGACAAAATGAGCACATGTGATTTGGGAGCTTAACCCTAGTCTCAATGTAACCGCAATTAGATAGCAGATAGATTTCTTCTTTTGTATAAAGATAGATTTTGTATGCCCAAAAGAGGCGTTACGAGAATT
The DNA here is from genome assembly GCA_009831015.1 of Picea engelmannii. Classification (NCBI taxonomy): domain Eukaryota; kingdom Viridiplantae; phylum Streptophyta; class Pinopsida; order Pinales; family Pinaceae; genus Picea; species Picea engelmannii. The sequence goes on from ML782286.1 coordinate 293,806, forward strand.
ATGAGCAAGTAGGAATCTCATAGTAGTAGTTGTTTATTTGATTTTAGTTGTAACAATTTTCTTGATTTTGAATGAAGATAACAGAGGAAAATTGATCCAATGTATGGTGTGAATAGTGATTGCAATTTCTCTGTTGTTGTCTTAATCTTTTCAAGAATGAATGAATCTTGCTACAAGTGTATGTATCTTTGAAATGCTTGCATAAGAATTTAAATTGTTTTTCTTCATGAGTCGGTGCAAGGTGTGCACACAGCCCGCAAGGGGTGCATTGACATGGTCTGTTTCGACTCGTAAAGATCAGAAGAAATAGCGTAATACTTTCTTTGCAGGAAGTGTGAAGAGATTGTCGCAAGGAGTGAACAGTCATCGTAAGAACTCAAATCTTGTGTAAAGATATGTTGCAAAGAGTGCACAGACCTAGAATTCGACGAAGAGTCGAGGCGACTTCATAAAGAAGTCAAAGGATGAGAGCGTAAGAATGCCAGGAAGGTGAGAAATGATTATTTTCAAGAACCTTTGTATCTAAGTTTAACGAATTTCCCAGAAAAGAAAGAAGGTTTTGGGAATTCGAAATATTTTGAGAGATCAAGCTCAGGAGGAGTAGGACTTTCCAAAAAGTGAAAACGAGATCCAAGAAATGGACTCTCAGGAAGGATAAAGGTCGAAGCCTTTAAATCCTTTCAAAAATATTCTAAGTCTGAAGAAAGATTTAGCTCAGAGGGAAGAGATGGACCATTTGATCATCATCCAGACAATGAGGAGCAAGTACAGAGGAGGAAAGATCTCAACTATTCGATCTGAGTGAAAATGGATCATAGCCATCTGATCAAGGTAAAGTGCACTAACAAGGTCACGAAATTCTGAAATCATCGGAACCATCCATCACGACAGGACATGTGGCGAGAGATTATCATTTCGCTAACTCACAGACTGGAAAGTTCAAAGAAAAGAGTTGTGAGGATTCGCAAAGTGAGAACTCACAAAAAGATCATAGTCGTTGATCGTTCTGAAATCATTGAGACTGTCTGTTGTCAAGGAGGATACATGGTGAGAGATCAACATTTCACTGACTCGTGAGTTGAAGGAGTCAAAGGTTGAGTCACGAGAACTCATGAAATGAAAAATTGTGAAATGATCTGAGTCGTTGATCAAAGGGGAGATTTGGACCATTTATCTAGCGCCATTGCAATTTTAGATATCGGGAGAATGGAGGCAAGGAGACTCCAAAGTCGTGAATCATGAAATTGCGAAAAGATCACAGTCGTTGATCAAAGGAGGGATTTGAACTGTAGACATGGTTTTGTCAGGACTTCACAACTCAGGAAATCAGAGGTAAGAGTTCAGGGAACTCACGAAACTCAAAACCAAGAAAATTTGATCTAAGCGATCAATTCGAGAAGAGATATAGACCATTAAGTGTCTATGGAGATGACTCGTGAAGTGTGAACTCACGAAACGCGAAATTTTGAAACGTGAAATTGCAAATTGCTCGAAGATTGGCCCATAGTCATAGTGAAGGGTCACATCGATGAAGGGGAATAGAAGGGCTAACATGCACTAGTCTCTTGTTGGTATTTTGGAATTTGGGAGAATTAGAGTGATTCTCATGGAAAGGCCCGATACGAAAAGTTGTGACACGCCTTTCAATTAGGCGACTGGTTACAACCTTAGTCGCATAAAGGGAGGGGTTTACCCAAGAGAGTTAATGTCTAAACATGTTGAAGCTTAAATGCATTAAGGAGAAATACGCGGGTTCCATATAACCTGTTCTTTAAGATAAAGAGGGCCTGTTAAGTGGATTTGAGGTTCTTGAGGGACAAAGAGTCAATGAGACTCAGTTTCTTTATCGATCCTAGACTGGGAGGTTGCACAATCCTTAGAAGAGAAGGGGGGTTTGCATCAAGTGGTATCATAGATGATTTTTGTCTATAGATTTTAGGCGAAGGAGAAAAAGAACTCGAAGTTCTACTCTGTGTGTAAGAGACAGTCAACACAATGTCACCAAGGAGATGAGGGGAGCCACCTTTATCCAATCACGTTGTAGAAAGAGAGATGTGAGAACTTCGTGCAAGGTTGGAAGCGATGGAAGTAGCGTAGAGAAGAACACCTGATGTTGGAGATGTCAGCAATGTAGAGAGCGAAGATGTAGAAGCCGAACAAGATGCAAGGGAACACATTGTTGAAGAACGCTTGCTAAGAGAAGTTGTTATATTGGGAGCTAGAGACAAGATAGAGGTCCCAATGTATGAAGGCAATTTGGATTATGTAGAGATGATGGATTGGATAAGGTCCATGGACAAATATTTTGATTATGAATATGTCGATGGGGAGAAAAGCATGAGACATGTTGTCACCAGGCTTAAAGGACATGCAACATTGTGGTGAGATGAACTGTAGGCTGAGAGGAGAAGTAGAGGAAAAAAGAAGATAAATAATTGGGATAGAATGGTAGCCAAGTTGAAGGATAAATTCATGCCCAAAGATTATCAGATCAATAGGTTCAAGAAGCTGCAGAACCTGAGATAGAAGGGTATGACATTCAAAGAATACACAGAGGAGTTCTACAAGCTAAACATCAGAGTTGGACAAAGAGAGTGGGATGAAGAAAAAGTTGTTAGGTATACAAATGGCCTGAGGTATGAAATCCAGGATGAGATCAGCATGATGTCGGTAAGGACAATGGAGGATTCTTATTAGTTTGCATTGAAGGAAGAAGAGAAGTTGGCCAAAAAACAAAGCCAAGGAGGTAGAGGTAAAGTCTTAGCCCAAAACAAAGGTAACGGAGTTGCCCATGATGAGGCACATAATTCCAAAGATGAGGCTAGAACTCCACACAGTCACTCAAAAAGAGGAGTAAGTTCCTGAGAAAGACAGGGTGGTGGAATAAACTCTTTTAGAGGAAGAGGCAAAGGAGGAATAAGATGTTATGCCTTTGGAAATATAGGGCACATGTTTTGGGAATTCCCTGAGAAAAATAAAGAAGGAGGAGAAGCTCACATTTCGGAAGAAGAAATAGAGAATGTTGAAGCCGAGGGAGAAGAGGATGGAACATCCCTGATGATGAGGAAGGTTCTCTTAAAACTAGAGGCAGAAGTGAAAAAGCCAGTACAGAGGAATAGTCTATTCAGGACAGCTTGCAAGACTAAAGACATAGTATGCAAGGTGATAATTGACAGTGGGAGCACTGATAACTTAGTATCCATGAAGATGGTAGACAAATTGGAGCTAGATACAACTGCACACCCATAGACATATAAAGCCTCATGGTTGTAGAAAGGAAACTAGGTAATGGTTACTAAACAATGCTTGGTTGAATTTAAGATAGGAGGATATAGAGAGGAAATTGTGTGTGATGTAATTCCCATGGATGAATGCCATATTTTGTTGGGAAGACTATGGAATTTTGACAGGAATGTCATTCATGATGGGAGGAATAATACACACACCTTGGATAAGAATGGTAGAACACACATGTTGTTGCCAATAGAGGAGAAGAAAGTGAAAGAGGAAGCCATCACAAGAATACTCCTCGTGAGTGGGAAGGAACTCCTAAAAGAAGTAAAAAAAGAACAGGAGATGTAGTTTGTTGTGGTTAGGAAACCCATAGTTATCCTCACAAGTAATTCAATGGATGATTTTCCTGAAGAAGTTCAAAAATTATTGGAAACTTTTGCAGACATAGTGGTGGATGAGCTGCCCAACTCATTTCCACCCATCAGAAGTATCAATCATCATATTGATTGGATACCAGGAGAAAGTCTGCCAAACAAAGCGGCTTGTAGACTGACACCTCGAGAGAATGAGGAGGTAAAGAACCAAGTCCAGGAATTGTTAGACAAGGGTTTGGTCAGAGAGAGATTGAGTCCATGCATAGTGCCAACTGTGTTGAGTCCAAAGAAAGATGGAGGATGGAGAATGTGTATAGACTCAAGAGCCGTAAACAAGACCACTATCAGGTATAAATTCCCTTTGCCAAGAATAGATGATTTGATGGACTGTTTAAGTGGGGCAAGTTTATTTTCTAATATAGATTTGAAAAGTGGATATCACCAGATCAAAATGAGATAAGGTGATGAGTGGAAGACAACCTTTAAGAGAAATGAAGGTTTGTATGAGTGTCTTGTTATGCCATTTGTCTTAACTAATGCTTGGAGTACTTTTATGAGGTTGATGAATGAAATACTAAAATATTTCATTGACAAGTTCGTGGTTGTGTATCTAGATGATATACTGATATTTAGAAAGACTAAAGAGGAGCATTTGATGATATATCAATGATGCGGAGACTACGGTAGGAGAATCTGTTAATAAAACTGAAGAAGTCCTCTTTTATGAAGACAAAACTCATTTACTTGGGTTTTGTGATCTCTTCAAATGAACTGAGGATGTATCCAGAGAAGGTGAAAGCAATCAAAGAAAGGTCGTCACCGAGGAGCATATTTGAGGTTCCATGGATCAACGAGTTTCTATAAGAAGTTCATCAGAGATTTCAGTGGAATTTGTGCACCAATGATGGATACAGTGAATAAGAGGCACAAGTTTTTTAAATGGATAGAGGATATTGAGAAGAGCTTCAATACACTGAAGGATAAAGTAACGAAGCGACCAATTATGCTCTTGCCAAATTTTGAGAAGAAGTTTCAGGTAAGGTGTGATGCAAGTGGCATTGCAATTGGAGTTTTGAGACAGGACAATATACTTGTTTCTTACTTCAGCAAGAATATGAATGAGACTAAGAGAAAAAACTCCACCTATGACAAGAAGTTTTATGCCATAATCCAAGCCCTGAATAAATGGAGACATTACCTTGTCCGACAAGAATTTTTATTGTATAGCGATAACCAAGATTTACAATTCATAACCAGACAGGAAAAATTGAATCAGAGGCATGCAAAGTGGATTGAGTATATGCATAATTTTAGTTTTTTCATAAAACATATTGCTAGGAATGCTAACAAAGTTTTTGATGCATTGAGCAAGCGATGTTTGACTCTGCAGGAATTTCAGGTAAAGACCTTAGGGTTTGAACACCTTAAGGAAATGTACAATGATGATCCAGACTTCAAGGAATCATACAAAGCATGTGCAAGTCCTGTGTTGAGAGATACGAGCTAGTGGACAGATTATATGATTCAAGAGGGATTGTTGTTCAAGGGAAATCAATTGTGCATACCAAAATGTTGAATGAGGGATAAACGTTTGAAGGAAAAACATAGTGGAGGATTGGCTGGACATTTCGGCCATGATAAGACATTTGCGCAGTTGAGTACTTCATACTATTGGCCAGGTATGAGAACAGATGTAATAAAATTTGTGAACAGATGCAAAATATGCCAACATGCAAAAGGTAAAAGAAATAACATTGGATTGTATCAACCATTGCCCATACCAGAGAGGCCTTGAGATGCAATAAGCATGGATTTTGTGTTGGGACTGCCAAGAACACAAAGAGGATGCGATTCCATATTTCTGGTGGTTGATAGATTTTCCAAGATGGCACACTTTATCCCATGTCAGAAGATCGGTGATGCAACACATGTTGCAAACCTGTTTTTCAAGTAAGTTGTGGTACTTCAAGGCCTACCTCAAAGCATTGTCTTGGACAAAGACACAAAATTTATTGGTCATTTTTGGAGAACACTGTGGAAGAAGTTACAGACAGATTTTTCCTTCAGCTCAACTTATCACCCTCAGATAGATGGGAAGACTGAGGTGGTAAATAGAAGTTTGGGAAACTTATTAAGTATTCTGGTCACTGAGCACCATAATCAATGGGATCAGATTTTTCCACAAGAAGAATTTTCATACAACAACACACCAAACTAGAGCACTGGGAAGAGACCATTCCAAATATTGTATGGAATGAAATCCAAGGGAGTATTTGAGTTGAGAGACTTGGAATAGAGTGAGATCAGAAGTGTTGGAGTAGAAGATTTTGCTGTAGAAATGTAGAAGCTCCATAGCCAAATCAAGGAGCAGTTGCAAAATTCTAGCCAAGAGAACAAACACAGAGTTGATCAACATCACAGAGAACTCCAATTTGAAATAGGATATTAGGTTCTAGGACATGTTAGGATGGAAAGGTTCCCTAGGGGGACATATAACAAGCTAAAGATGAAGAAGATAGGAACATGTAAAACCTTGAGGAAGTTTGATGCCAATGCCTATGAGATTGAGTTGTCAGATGATGTGGACATATCACCCATATTCAACATCTCATACCGGTATCCTTACAAGAAGGATGACACAGAGGGATCGACATATCAAGGGAATATTCAGTGGGGGAAACAAATTACTATAGAAGAAAAAACCCCAGATGGAAACGATCATTGATCAAAGGATTACAAAGAAGACCAAGAGGAAGACCTATTTTGAATATCTGGTCAAGTGGAAGGGACACCCAATAGAATATGCCAATTGGGAAACTGAAGCTAATATCCAGAAGCATGGAAAGTCGATACAGGAGCTCATGGAAAAGAGTCCATGAATTTTGTCGAGGGGGAGTATTATGGAGAAGCATCGTCAACAAGTACATGTGGCAAGACAACTCAGTGCCTAAGAGCCAATCTAGAGTCTCGAACGCTAGCTGGTACTGCAAATATTTTGAAGCAATAGAAAACAAAAGAGGAAATATCACACGCATGGAGACAAAATGAGCACGCGTGACTTGGGAGCTTAACCCTTGTCTCAATGTAACCACAATTAGATAGCAATTAGTTTGTTTCTTTTGTAAAAAGAGAGATTTTGTACTCCCAAAAGAGGGGTTACGAGAATTATGAGAAAGTAGGAATCTCATAGTAGTAGTTGTTGCATTGATTTTAGCTGTAACCATTTTCTTGATTTTGAATGAAGATAATAGAGCAAAATTGATCCAATGTATGGTGTGAATAGTGTTTGCAATTTATCTATTTTTGTCTTAATATTTTCAAGAATGAGTGAATCTTGCTATGAGTGTATGTAGCTTTGAAATGATTGCATAAGAATTTAAATCGCTTTTCTTCGTGAGTCGGTGCAAGGTGTACACATAGTCCGCAAAGGGTGCGTTGACAGAGTCTGTTTTGACTTGTAAAGATTAGAAGAAATAACGTAAGATTTTATTTGCAGGAAGTGTAAAGAGACTACCGCAAAGAGTGGATAGTCATCGTAAGACCTCAAATCTTGTGTAAATATTTGTTACAAAGAGTGCACAGACCTGGAATTCAACGAAGAGTTGAAGAGAATCTGTAAAGAAGTGTGAGGAAGAGAGTGGAAGAATTCCAAAAAGGAAAGAAAGGATTCTTTTCAAGAACCTTTGGATCTCAGTTTGATGAGTTTCCCACAAAAGAAAGAAGTGTTTGGGAGATCGAAATATTTGGAGAGATCAAGCTCAAGAGGACAAGAACTTTCCAAAAAGCGTGAACGAGATCCAAGAAATGGACTCGTGGGAATTATAAAGGTCAAAGCCTTTAAATACTTTAAAAAATATTCTAATTCTGAAGAAATATTTAGCTCAGAAGGAAGATCTGGACCATCCGATCAACGTCCAAACAACGAGGAGCAAGTACAGAGGAAGAAATATCTAAACCGTTCGATCTGAGCACAAATGGATCATAGTCATATGATCAAGGTAAAGTGCACTAACATTAAAGCTTTGAACATACACAGGAGGAACAAGGTCACAAAATTATGAAATCATCGGAACTGTCCATCACGACAGGACACTTGGTGACAGATCAACATTTAGCTTAATGATAGAGTGGAAAGGTAAAAGAGCAGAGTTGTGAGGATTCGCGAAGTGTGGACTCACCAAAAGATCACAGTCGTTGATCGTTCTGAAATCATAGAGACTTTCCGTTGTCAAGGAGGACACATGGTGAGAGATCAACATTTCACTGACTCGTGACTCGAAGGAGTGAAAGGTTGAGTTGTGAGAACTCGCGAAATGTGAAATCACAACATGATCTGAGTCATTGATCAAAGGGGAGATCTGGACCATTGATCCAGCGCCATCACAATTTCGGCTATCGGGAGAATGGAGGCAAGGAGACTCCAAAGTCATGAATCGCTAAATTGTGAAAAGATCACAGCCATTGATCGAAAGAGGCATTTGAACCATAGATATGGTTTTGTCAGGACTTTGTAACTCAGAAAATCAGAGGTAAGAGTTCAAGGAACTCATGAAACCTGAAACCGCGAAGATGTGATCTAAGTCGTTGGTTCGAGAGGAGATCTATACCATTGAGCGTCAAGGGAGACCACTCATGAAGTGTGAACTCATGAGACATGAAATCACGAAACGTGAAATCATGAAGTGCTCAAAGATTGGCCCACGGTCATAGCAAAGGGTAACATCAGTAAAGGAGAATAGAGGGTATAACATGCGGTAGGCTCCTGTCCAGATTTAGGAAGTCAGGAGAGTCAGAGTGACTCACATGAAAAGGCCCGATATGCGAATTCACAACGTGCCTTTCGATTAGGTGACTGGTCACAACCTTAGTCACATAAAGGGAGGGGTTTAACCAGGAGAGTTAGCATCTAAACACGTTCAAGATTAAATGCATTAAGGAGAAAGTTGTGGGTTCAATATAACCTATGCTTTAAGGGAAAGAGGGCTTGTTAAGTGGATTTGAGGTTCTTGAGGGCCAAAGAGTCAATCAGACTTAGTTTCTTAATCGATCCTAGACCAGGAGGTCGCACAGTCCTTAGGAGAGAAGGGGGGTATGCATAAAAATGTAATCGGTTACTGTGCATTAGGTTTGGCAAAGAACAAGGAAGCGACGAACTACAAAAATATGATGAAAAAGGGGCACCAGCAGAACACTTGGAGAAGTGCAGAACGCTATGGAAAATGAAACCACCAAAGGAATGGCCTCACCATTTTGTTCACACATTAGAAGGAATCCCAACGAATTGGTATATAGACCAGGAACTGCATAGAGGAACTATGAGTTGGACAGTATTACAACATAACTTTAGAGTCACTTTCTCATTTGAGCAAGAGAACCCCAACATATACGCAACACTTAAACAAATCAGAGGGGTGATATTAATTAAAGAACCAGAAGTTGAACTCATGACAAAAGAAGAACAACAAAATAAACACACAGTAAAAGAACTACTTTCATTATACCACGTGCAGGAAGAACCACTAAATGAAGATGATCCACACGATATTTAGATCAAGGAAGGTGAAGGTGAAAGAGAAGTGGAGGGTCCACTATTGGAATCAAAAGTAATTTATGCGCCAATCAAGGTGAAGAACGTAAACATTAGGACAATTGAAAATACCAAAATGGCCAACATTGGAGACTACTGGGATGAGAAAACAATGGAAAGCATAACATAGTTATTGTGCAAGTACAACGACCCGTTCCCAACAATGTTCACAGAAATGAAAGGAATAGCAGGAGAGATAGGAAAAATGAATATACTTCTTAGAGTTGAGGTAAGATCGATAAGATAGTGACCATACAGACTACATTTGATATATAATAAAAAATTCAAAGCTGAAATCGATTGGATGTTGGAGGTTGGAGTCATAGAACCTCTAGAGGAACCAGAATGGATAATCCCAATGGTAGTGTAGGAGAAGAAATAAGGGGGAATAATGATAGGTGTCAACTTGAGGAAGATGAATGATGCATTCCTATATGACCTGTTCCCTACTCCTTTCACAGATGCGGTGTTGGAGAATGTAGGAGGACATGAAGCTTATTCATTCACTAATGGATTCTCAAGATACAATCAAATAAATATAGCACCAGAAGATAGATACAAGAACACTTTTGCCACAAAATGGGGATCCTACCAATATATAGTCATGTCATTTGGAATGAAGAATGCACCAAAAATATTTTCCATAGTAGTTACAGTTGCATTCAAATAATTCATCCACCAGTTTCTAGAGGTCTATCTGGATGATTGGACAATCTATAGTCTATTCAAATACCATGTAGGGGTGTTGAGGATGATGTTATAAAGATGCAAGAAGTCTCATATATTGTTAAATATCAATAAGTGCATCTTCATGACACCTTTTGGGATACTATTGGGCCATATAGTATGTAAGCAAGGCTTGCTAGTAGAGCTTGCCAAGATTGCAGTAATTGTTAATCTGCCACCACCAAAATTAGTTTTCCAATTGAGAGTGACATTGGGACACACAGGAAACTACAGGGTGTTTATAAAGGGGTATGCGCAAATCACTGCACCAATGAAGAAATTTCTAAGAAAAGACAACAAGTTTCAGTGGGATGAGGATTGTCAGCGTGGATTGGATACCCTGAAAGAGAAGATGGTAACCACACCAATACTAGTATTCCCAAATTGGGAAAAGACATTCCATGTACATGTATATGCATCAGCCATAGCACTTGGATCTATTCTATTGTAGCCAGGAGCAGGAGAATTGAACCATCCTATAACATTCACTAGAAAAAACTGTGATAATTAGAGAAAAATTATAATACCACGGAGAAGGAAGGATTGACTATGGTATATGCACTTCAGAAGTTCAAGAATTATTTATTAGGGAAAATTTTCAATATTTTCACAGACTATTCATCTCTCAAATACCTTGTCAACAAACTAGTGTTGGGGGCAAGAATTTGTAGATGGTTATCATTGTTATAGGAATTTGACTTTGAATTGATAGTGAAACCAGGGAAGTTGAATGCAGGACCTGATCACCTATCAAGGATCACAAATGGGGAGGAACCTACAAATATAGAGTAAACATTTCCTGATGCACAACTATTTTCAGTCCAGATGGTCGATTAATACTTCGCAGACATCATCCAATACTTGAGTATAGGGACTGTGCCATAGGAATTCAACACTGTGCAAAAGAAAAAACTAATAGTCAGGGATGCATAGTATTGGTTGATCGCGGTATACTTATACAAAATGGGTGCAGATAACATCTTTACAATATGTGTGCTATAACATGAACGACCTAGGATTTTAGAAAAATCCCATGAGGGAATAGCAGGAGGACACTATGCAGGAAAATATACCGCGCAGAAGGTATTGTGCGTAATACTATGGTGGTTGAATGTTCACAGAGACTCTAAGGACTACTACCAGAAATTCGATGCATGCCAAAGGGTTGGTAAACTGAATAGAAGGGACGAGATTCCCTTCAAACCGCAAGTAACCTTGCAAGTATTTGATAAATGGGAAATAGAATTTTTTGGACCAATTAGCCGACCAACAAAAATTTCAGGAGCGAGGTACATTATCACTACAACAAAATTCCTGACAATATGGGTAGAAGCAACACTAGTAAAAGATTACAGCACAGAGACAACAACTCACTTCTTGTTTGAGGAAGTAATCACTAGATTTGGCTACCCAAGGATTTTGATGAGTGACCGAGGAACTCACTTCATTAACAACAGTATTAAGGCTATAACTGAGGAGTTTGAAGTTTATCATCAAAAGAGTACACAATATCATCCGCAAGGAAATGGAACAGTGGAAGCCTTTAAAAAAATACTTGAGAATGCATTGACAAATATCTGCAACATTAATAGGGACGATTGGGACTTGAAGATACCAGCAGTACTGTGAGCATATAGAACCACATGAAAAGAATTGATAGGGTAGAGACCATTTAGATTGGTTTATGGAAAGGAAGCAGTGGTGCCATTAGAATTCTTGGTACCTATCTCACGCATAGCAGCAATTAGAAACATGACAGAGTGAGGCGCAATACAGGAAAGGCTAAATCAGTTGATGATCATGGAGGATGATAGGATTCTAGCAGTGTTTCACCAAGAAGTACATAAAGAAAGGGAAAAATATTGGCATGACACACATATCAAGAGGAAATTTTTCAAGGAAGGAGACTTAGTCTTGGTGTATGACAGTAAATATTTTCGACACCCAAGAAAACTTATAATGCATTGATTAGGACCATATGGAGTAAATACTGTCACAGATGGGGGAGATGTTTGAAGGATTTAGGAGGATCATAACTTAGAGGGATGATCAATGGGAGTCGACTGAAGTTGTATAGGGACATTCAACCTCCTAGCACTAGCTAAAAAAAAAAAAAACAGAGGTGTTACTATGTTGGAAATCAAAATATAGAAATAAAGGCATAGCGCATAGAAAAGAGAATGATCACACGGACTTGGAAACTCTACCACGACGAAGAAAGGACCAATGGTCACTGAAAGGAAGAAACGACGAAAATTGTGGGTATGACAAATAAGCGCTAGCGGATGATGACTATCAAAATTAAATGACAATAATGATGGATAGGATGTTGCATTAATTGTGCCAACTAGCGACGACAAGGGAATTCAATGGAAAGTACGTGGGAAGCACCAGTTCATTCAAAATGAAATTTGGGTAACGTCTCTGAGAAGATTCACCCAATTTCTATACAAGGGAAGCACGTCAAAATCGGAAGGGTTATTTTGAAATTGAGAAAAGCATAGAGAGATAGAGTATACAAAGAAGAGAGCAAGTTTGCATAGGTTACAGAGGCCACTAAGATCAGTGGACAACACCTTTACCACCATGGCACCACCCAAACTATGAGAGTCCATCCAGACTCACAAACGACCTCAAAGAAACGCCATGCCACCACAGGGAAGCAAACATCAACCACCTCAGCCTCCGAAAATCGTCAACGTGAATGAAATCCAGTCGCTCGATACAACACCAGCAATCCCTACACCATTGGTGGGGGAAAAAAATAGACAACACCAGTGGGCATGGACATTGATATGCCGTAATTAGGATAGGGTGAGAAGTATGGATGATTTTAAGGGATAAATTTCTCTCATGGGCTAATTTTCCATGGTTTTTCCAAAAATGAGATTTGCTATTTTAAAAATTATTCTCCCAAATTCTATATGATAAAATTATTTTACCTTAAAAAATCGCCAAAAAATTATAAAAACTATATAAAATACTTATACATTTGAATTTTTTTACAAAAATATCTCCAAACATTTATAGTTGACATATCAAGGATCAATAAGATTCACCAAGGTTTCTACATTTTAAAATAAATTTCCATCCTTAAAATCATCCCTGGCGAGAAGCTTGAAGACGCAGGCAATCATTTGCACCCTGAAAACCCAGAAGAAGCCTCGAGGATTAATGGGACGGTCTTGAACTAGGAATAAATGATTTCACTAGAAAGATCACACACAACCATGCTTGAACATCCATATGAGGGAACAATGGAATATGTCACCGACCGAGCAGACGAGTATGTAGAAGAGAGAACGATGGAGGCTGAAACCTCGAGTCATCCACCACAGCGCAAGAGAAAAAAACCAGTAGAAATATCATTGTGCAATAAGGCCACCACAACCATAATATTTCCACACACTTTGGAAGGGGTGTGTGTCATGGGAAACATGTTAGGCCACATGGAGAAATTTTGGTGCTAAGACCATGATTTGACGAACATGGACAAGTTTCCATATTTTTCTAAGAAACTTTAATTGGAAACTATTACATAGGACCCTTTGGAAAACTAATTAACCAACCAAGACAGTGGACACTAGGACTGGCCAAAACTGGGATTCTAGGCCTATTTGACATCCCACACTTTAGGAGGGGTTAAGACGCAAACAGCTGCAGGAAGAAGATGACGGAAGTCACCCACGGAGGATACCTGTGGCTGGAACAGATCATCTCGATAGCCATAGAGCTCATTGCATACATCACAGGGCTTCCAACATGGGGGGAGACACCCATGCAATTCCTTGATGATAGGTTGAAGGAGAATGAAGTGGCTGATGAAATGAAGAAGAAATATGGTATAGAAAGGGGGTCGTATAGAATCATAATTAAGGACATTAGTGACATAGCCCCAAGGATGGCCACAAAAATCATGGCATGGAAGTTACTCAGGAAATGTCACAAGGAGGATGTTCTTGTCGGGGTCTTCGTGGATATAACATAGTGTGCGGAGGGCACCACACTTATCTATGCCCTGTACTTATTGAATATGTTTTTGGAAGACTGCAAGGACACGTAGGACCTGGGGAAAAAATTTCACTATTCATGGCTACTCATCCTGATCGCCTAGGTCAGATGGAAGGAGACTAAGTATTCATTCTTTCTTGTGAGATCCAATCCTTACCACACACTGCGATACATACCATTGGGGATAACTTCAGACCCCAAGAACAAAAGGGAGTATGTAGGAATGTTCAAGGGATATTATAATGACTAGCAGGAAAACATCAACAACACTTGTTGGATCACACCAAAGGTGGCCGCAGAATATCAGGGCATAGAAAACTTTAAAGTGACCAAGCATACAATGTGGATCCAATAATGGAAGAATCCTAATAACCAATGGCTACAACTGTGATACTACATCAAGGAAAAGGACGTATAACTGGCCATCAGGGATTGGAACAACGACTTGAGGATTCTAGTACAGAATCAAGAGATGTCGACAGATAAGGAGGCATAGGAAGGGCAGGAACATACACCTACAGAAGACAAAATGGTTCCCAAGAAGCCAAGGACAGATGCGAACCATGCACAGGAGAATAACAGGGGTGTGTCCAAAAAAGGAACTTAGGTGGGGAAAAACAACAGCACCCAGGTGCCCCAGGAATAGGAGAAACTGATTGAGACAACGTAGCGAACCACATGAAGTGCTACCCAACAGGGGCAAGGCTATACCAAGAGGCCAGTCATACAAATGGGGGGTGCTCCCAAGAAAGATAAAGTGCATAGAACACCACTAGAACACGCGATCATGGGGGACGATGCAGACCTTGTAGCCCAGATGGTTTAGGATCGAACAACGGAGGAATTTGACAAAGCTCAACACTAAAGGGATAGGATGCAGGATGAGCTGGAAGGAATGAGGTAGCTCCTCAAGAAAATCAAAGAAACATAGAGGGCGAAATAGGAACATAATCAGTCCCATCAACATCACAGAAAGGGGTCGAGGTTGGATCCAGTGAGCAAGATAGGATGAAATCGTGGGTCAGACACCGTTCAAGGATTTGGACCAAATATAATTGGTAATGACGCAGATACCAAATAAGGCCTTATATAAACTGCAAGTCATCTTCGTGCATGATGTACAGTCGCGCGCACAAACAAATGCAACGGAATTGCAACAGACAAAGGACAATCGAGAAGAGTTTGAATCGATGCTCGAGTAAGTCAATATCGATACCAAATATGAGAAAGACTGCGCAGATAGGATGGAGAAGGGATTGGCCGTAGCCTATGAGAGAATCCCAAAGAGTGATTAGACAATAGATCTCACAGTGACGCAGAATATTGATCAGATTGCATAGATAATCGATCAATACAGGTAGGAGATCGAGCACCTCTGGGAATAGCTCATACCTACTACTCCCCTAGAGGTGAAGGAGTAGATAAAGCAGGAAGAAATGATGCATATAGAGGATATGGAGTGACAAGTCCATGGAGCGACCAAATTGTTCGAGAAAGCAACACAACTATGGACGAAGCTGGAGGAGGATCAATAGGTCCAGTAGTGGGATCAGGAAGAGGAAAGTATAAGCAGAACTATCCAAGACTTCAAGTAGAGGTAGAATATGATGTCGATCACTAAGTGCATCAAAGGAGCACAGGATATGAAGAAGTTGCAGGTGAAACTCGTAGCCGTGCACACGTAGAAGGAGTGCCAAGCTCAAATGAAACCTTTCCAAGAGCGGGTAGTGGAGGTCATTGCGCTGGAGAAAGATGCAAATAAGAACATGGCACAAACTTAGGAAGAGTGCGTAGAGATGATCAACGATGAGATTGTAGTGCAGGTATTAGACACACTTAGGGAGAAGATCGTGCAAGATCAAACACAAGAAAAGGAACTCACAGAGAAGTTCCAGGCTCTCGCAGGAGAGATCGAAGAAGTGCACAAGTTTTAGGTGGCTTGGGACGAGACACATGTCACTCTTGGGGTCCTATTGGATGCAGGCCAAGTCAGGAAGCAAGTCTATTTTTGGAGGAAAATCATGCAAAGAGGGAAACACAGCTGGAAGGATAAGAAACACGTGTAGGAAAAGAAGGCGAGGTGCACATGCAAGGAATACCTAACAATACTAGCGTTAGGTTTTTTATAATGCATTGTAATGGATGGTGTGCCAAGGATATAAACAAGTAGTATGTAGAGGAGAAAGAGGGGGGACAGAGAAGGCAGATAGAGAGGACACACATACAAAGATAGGAAGAGAGAGAGCTGTAAGAACTGTATGAGTCACTAAGCTGGTGAGCTATGGAAGGAGTGAGCGACTCGGTCCTAAGTGTTAGATCGTAGGCTAAGGAGCATGGTGTGATCTAGTCATCATCGCAAGGACCGAGGAGCATGTGGGAAAGAGAGAGAAATAATGTTGTAACCATGCACGACATGATATATTTCTAAACTATAATAAAATCTCGAGAGATAGATCTTTGTGGATGTAGCCCGAGAGGGGTTGAACCATGTTAACACTTTATCAAGTGAAAGAATGAATTCACCTTATGTCTAATTTATTTATGAATGTTAGATAAATGAATAAACTAAGTAGATATCGTATTTCACATGCATGCATAGAATGAATGTTATAACTAGATGTTGGATTGAATGAATAAAGTTTACAACACACAATGACAGATCTTGCTCAGTCTCAGGCTGCAAACACATGAGTATTGTAGCCACCCGTAGAGTTATATCGGGTGAGACTGTGCAGTACACTATGTGTACTGCGTTACCTTCTGTTTTACCAAAGGGGACGATAGGTTTAAAGGGATTTTGTTGGGAAGCTTATTAAATCTGAATTAGGCTCAATCTATAATGATAAATTAGAATCAAAATACCCCATAAAGAATCCTCGGGACAAATAGAAGAGTAGATACTAAACCAACAAGAGTCCATGGAATTAGGGAACTCGTAAAGACTTTTTAAGGTATGAATTCCACTCCCTTGAGGGAATCCTATTATTTTATTTAGTACCGCATTTTAGAATTTGGATCCAAAACTTCTTAGGATCCATCTTATATAGTTTTGAACGTTTCTCTTCCCTTTTATTGATATAGTACCTTTTTTCCCTTTTAATTAGGGATTTTTATGTGTTGATCTTATCGAGTTTTAAGGACTCGATAGAAGCATCCCTAATGGATTTCCTAGCAATTTTACATTATTTATCATACCAAGGGTTGGTCGTTCTATTATTCTTTTTATAGGATGCCTTGAAAGAGAACTTGTTAATAGAAGTGGAAAGCGTAGTTGCAAAATTATGATATAGTTCTTCAATGTTGTCCTTATAAGTTAGGAGATTTAATTTACTATTTAAATAATTTAAGAACATGTCAACTTTACCTTTTTCAAAGCGCAAATTCCTTCGATTATCATAATTCTATTCAATGGTGCTCCAATGCATGGAAAATTTTAGCATTAGGGTTTAACGTTTATGATGAGAGTCAGGCTCATCGTCATTTAAAAGGTCAAAAGTTTCTATTTGGTTGGAAACAAGGATATCAGATATCACATAATCTACAACACTATTACTTAGCCCATGAATACAAGTCATCTGGTTGGAGTATGGCCACTTCATTACTCCATTGCAAATTATTAGGTTTTGAGAGCTGCAGAGCTTGACCAACTCAGTACCAAACAAATTATCAATTAGGTCTTCAAATCTTCTTTTGTAGCTATTAGATAAATCAAGGTACTCATCTAGCCATAAAGGATTATGGTTGGAGTGATTACTTAAAATAGTAGCTTGTTTAGTTGCAGTCCTAGCATTAAAGTCTCCTAGCAGGAGGATATTACCTTCATTTTTCAAACTATAAATATCTTGTTCTAAATTATTATAGGGACAATTGTTATCTAGATTGTTTTTCTTATAAAAAGTATAATTCATAGGTGCAAAATAGAAAATTGTTGTATACATCTTCTTAGCATTGGTGTTTGAAATTTGTATCCAAATGTACTATTTGAGAGGGTCAATCTTATGCAGTTGAATGTGAGGAGAAATGATCTTTCTAATATAACAAGCTATGCCTCCTATCCCTCTACGGTGAGATTTTTTGTTCCATGCCAACCACAAGACAAATCCTTCTATGTTAGGGACCTTAGACTCCTCATGCTCCCAAGTTTCAACTAGACAGATAATATCAATATCACTCGCGATCCAACTTATCATAGGACCTTTGCGCCATGGAAAGATACTACAGTTCCAAAAAAAGATCTTGAGTGTCCCAAATTCCTATTTATTATTATATTCAATCCAACATTAAATAATATCATTGGAAAAATAAACATCATAATGAGTGTCATATCTGGAAGATTACATATAATTATAAAACTATGATAAAATTTTGGTCTTTAAAACCACAACCCTTTGCTAGGAGACATTAAAAATGTTTTAGGTTTCCTCTCATCTCTGTGCAAGTAGATTCATGGGAGGCTGAAAAAAAAAAAAGAAAAAAAGGACAGAGGATTATGAGGTACCTAATCAATATTTCTAAGTCACTTTTGCATCCACTCTTTCTCAATGTAGGATTGGCGATGGTTGTTACTATGCTCATTAGGGGAAGTCCATGATTCAACTACATTGATTTTGTGATTATCATGGTTTTCCATAAATTATTTGTTGTAAATTAATAAATTTACATACATAAATAAGTTTAATTCATTTCAAAATTGTTTTATGTAATTTTTTATTAAAAAAATGCAAAATAAAAAAAAAAATTATATAAAAATACTCGATATGAATTCAGTACTTCAATTAGCTTAGTGATTAATTTAAATATTAAAATTTTGTACTTTATCTTTTCTTTTTTTTTTAATAAAGGAAATTATATTTAAATATTATAATTTTTAAACTACGAGAGGCACTAGCTCATCATCATTGTTTCTTTTAACATTCTTTCGTAGCAAGTAAAAGGGATTCATGAGCATTTCAATCTATATGTGCGGTGGTATGTCCTCATGACAAACATATATGATAAAAATGAAAGATACAAAATTAATGCAATAGGTAATGATAAAATTGATTCATTGTTATCTTATCAAATTTCATTATTATGATAAAGAAATCTGTTCACAGACCCTATTATTTATGGAAATCTCTAGTGTACATGATATACTTCATATTTTTGTAACCTAAAAGAATATGATATCACACTCATTGTTATCTCACTATATTTTAATAAAGATAATAATAATTATATCTCAGTATATTTTGATCAAAAATAATAATTATTAATAATAAAGATCATTTTAACTTACTAAACCTTATCCCATTTTGATCAAAAATAATTATTATTAATAATAAAGATCATTTTAACTTACTAAACCTCCTTCCACATATGGAAGGGCTGTTTTAAGTCCGTGAGGCTTGAGAAATAAAATAATGTTAATAATTAACTTACTAAACCCCATCTCACATATGTAATGGGTGTTTTAAATCCCTACGGCTTGAATAATAAAATAATTTTAATAATGAATTTATTTTTAAAAATCAAATATATTCGACCTTTTTGCTATTGGTAAGAAATATTCATCACCCATTCATTTTCTTTCAGTACATGAACAAATTGTGTTAAGGTATCAATGTTATGTAATTGGTGGGTTACAAATTTTACAGATATTGGACAACTTTTAAGAAAACAAACTATATTCTCTTCGACTTCTCTTACAACTCTAATGCCATACATCACCTTATTATGTTCTATTACCATTAGTGCATGCAACGACCCTGGAGTTTCGCCAAAAGAAACTTCGTGTTCTATATTTTAATCTATCCCTCGAATGAAGTTCGTTATTCTCTTATGCCTTTATGGTATTGATATACTTTCTTGTCAAATGTAAAATTGAATTGTATTAGGTGTTAAGATTTTACATTAAATGTTTGTATCTTTTGACTTTCATCGTTTCAAATAACTTTTTGTGAAGTGTAGAACATAATTGTATGAAGAATGAAAAATTGCATCATGTAGGTTATTTGATCATTTTCAATGAGTTATAAGAATGTAAAATTGTATTGTATTAGGTGTTCAAATTTTACATTATGTGTTCGTATCTTTTTACTTTTATCATTTTAAATAATTTTTTCTCAAGTGTAGAACATAATTGCATGAAGAATGAAAAATAATTGTATGAATAATGAAAAAATGCATTATGTAGCATTCACCGTGAACTCGAGAAGATCAAATTTCTTAAGTTCTTTGGTACCCCAGACGACGTTGCCTTCGAGGCATGGTTGGAGAATATGGCGATGTGCTTTGCACTTTGCGATTATACTTCCAACATGAAGGACTACATGACAATCTTTCAACTGAAAGGGAGCACTCTTCTATGGTGGAAGACACTCCTACCACAGCTAAATGTGGACATCGAAGATGTGTCATGGGAACTGTTCGAGGAACGGTTCCGAGAGAGGTACCTTTCAGAGGAATTCATTGAGCGTCAGCTCAATGAGTTCAACGCCTTATGACAAGGCAATCATACGGTGCCCGAATATGAGGTTCGTTTCATGGAGCTGTTCTGGTATGCTCCAGACCTTAACACTAAGAAGCTTAAGGTCAACAGGTTCGTGTTCGGCCTTAACGACAACATACGTGCAAAGGTCATGATTTTGATGCCTCAAACCTTGCATGATGTCGTCCAGAAGGCCCTTATAGCAGAGGAGGAGCTTATCAGCGGGGGTCAGACCAGGACTCCAGCGAGACCAACAGGGAAGGTGTCTTCTGGAGAACAACAACATCAGACACCAGCCAGACATACGCTGGGATATCGTGGATTCTAGAGGGGACCCTCTTTCACTACACCTCGACGACCCACGCCTCAGCAGTGGACACCTTATCGGGGACCACAACATCAATAGCAATGTCGACCATAGCAGGAATAGTTTAGGCCTATTCAGCAGAACATACCAAGATTCCAGGCTAGTTGGTTGTCATCTTCTACTTCGGGTACTAGGACTACTGGGCTGAAGAAGGGGTTTTGGATGTGTGGGGAGGCACACTACTAGCACGACTACCTGGTGGAGAGGACTAGAGCGTCCAAATCAGCTAGACCCCCTATCGTGGGAGATATGGGCAAGGCCCATCAGATTCATGCAACGGTGAATAACCACCAGGCAGAGCATCAGTCGACCGTGCTCGAGATGACAGGTACCGTCGTTGATCCGACCCTTAGTATTTTGATAGATCCTGGTGCTACCGAGAGTTTCATTTCTGGTGCAACGCTAAAAAGGATGAAGGTAAAGGCAGTCGAACAGGATGATTTTAGCTTCGTAGAGATGGCTTCGAGAGCCAAACAAAAGGTTGGAGGAAAGGTTACGGGATGTATCCTTAACCTAGGAGATTTTGTCACAAGGGCCAACCTATACGTCACGATCTTAGGATCTTATGATGTCGTAATTGGTATGGACTGGTTGGAATCGCAGAGGCGATACTCAACTGTAAGACAAAACGGTTGACCTTGGTCGATGACGAGGGATAGAGACATGTGATTGTAGGATGGAAACATGGAGTTTCCATGTGGTTCATCTCTTCCTTACAGCTATGGAAGAGCATGCGCAAGGGGTGCAATCTTTATGCGATCCTTGCGTTAAACGAGAAGGGATTAACGAAAGGTTTAGAACACCTTCTGGTGGTGAGAGAGTTTGTGGACGTATTTCCGGAGGAATTACCTGGGATGTCGTCGGATAGGGAATTGGAGTTCACTATAGACCTAAAACCGGGAACTGAACCGATAGCGAGAACGCCTTATCAGATGTCGACCCTGGAATTACAAGAGTTAAGAATGCAACTGAAGGAATTGCTAGACCTGGGACTGATATGTCCTAGTGTGTCACCGTGGGGTGCACCTGCTATTTTCATAAGAAAGAAGGATGGGTCGTGGAGGCTCTACATTGGCTACCGTCAATTGAACAAGGCCATGATCAAGAATCAATATCCATTGCTGAGGATTGATGATCTGTTCAATCAAATGAAGGGTGTGACAGTGTTCTCAAAGATCGATTTGGGAACAGGGTATCACCAGTTACGGATTAAGTAAGATGACGTCCCTAAGATTGCCTTTAAGACGAGGTTTGGACATTACGAGTTTACTATTTTACTGTTTGGACTGACAAACGCCCCAGGGGTATTTATGAGTTTGATGAATGAGGTGTTCCACAAGTACATGGACAAGTTCGTCCAAGTATTCATTGACGATATTTTGATTTACTCTCAGACGATGAAGGAGAATGACGAGCATTTGTGCTTGGTACTACAGTGTGTGTGAGAGCACAAATTGTATGGGAAGTTATCCAAATGCTCATTTTATCAATTGAAGATCCACTACTTAGGGCACGTCATCTCCGGTGAAGGTATCATTGTGGATCCAGCAAAGGTCGAGGCCATTATGGAATGGCCCGCGCCGACGAATGTACCAGAAGTGCGTAGCCTCATGGGTTTAGCAGGATACTATCGATGGTTCGTCGAGGGGTTTTTGAAGATAGCAAATCCGATCACGGAATTACAAAAGAAAAACCAGAAGTTTGTTTTGACCAAGAAATGCGCGGAAGCATTTCGGAGGCTCAAGGAGTTGTTGACAACAACAACAATACTAACGGTCCCGGACATGGACGTAGACTTCTTGGTATGCACTGATGCATCCAAGGAAGGCTTAGGCAGAGTATTGATGCAAGACAAAAGAGTAATCGCTTACATTTCTAGGAAACTGAGAAGGCGTGAGGAGAACTACGAGATGCACGATTTGGAGTTGTTAGCGATTGTATATTCCTTGAAGGTTTGGAGACACTACCTTGTTGGACAAAAATTTGAACTAAAAACTGACCACTGTGGACTACAACACATCTTTACGCAAAGCAGCTTGAACGCACGAAAACGATGTTGGTCGAAATTGCTTAGCCAGTACGACTTTGAGATTACTTACATAAAAGGAACAGTGAACCGGGTGGCAGATGCATTGAGTCAAAGACTACACATCTTTTCGGTGCTACCTCTTCAAACGAATCTACGTGAAAAGATTCTAACTTTACAGTGTGACAATGAATGGTACATAGAGGTCGAGGGTTTTATCGGACAAAACACAATGATGGTACCACGATTTCAAGGATTTTCATTTGATAGCGATGGTTTATTGAGGTTTAAAAATCATATTTACATACCACCGAACGACGAGTTGAGGAGCTTGATCCTAAGCGAGGATCATAGAGCAGTTTACATGGCTCACCCGGGAGTCATGAAGATGAGGGAAGACCTTAAACCCTTATTCTTCTGGAAGGTAATGAATGCAGACATAGTGAACTATGTGGCCAGATGTCTAGAATGTCAACAGGTAAAGGATAAACATAGACACCCAACAGGATTACTACAACCAAATGCTATTTCAAAATCGAAATGGGAGGTTATTTCGATAGATTTTGTTGTTGGATTGCCACTGACGGCAAGGCGACATGACTCAATTTTTGTAGTAGTAGACACTCTGATGAAGAGTGCTCACTTTATTTCTGTGAGTACGATGTATCAGGCACCTGACATAGCTAGATTTTTCATCAGTGATATTGTGAGGCTACATGGCATGCTTAAGAGGATTATATCCGATCGAGGATCAGTGTTTACTGGACAATTTTGGACGAGTTTCCAAGAGGCCTTGGGAACCCAACTTAACTTTAGTACTGTGTATCACCCAGAGACTGATGGATAGACCAAACGATCAAACCAGACCTTGGAGGACATGTTGCGCATGTATGTGATGGACCAACAAAAGCGTTGGGAAGAATTCTTGCCACTAGTGGAGTTCGCTTACAACAACAGTTACCAGAGCACCATTAAGCTGACGCCTTTCGAGTTTCTTCATGGGCGACCGTGTCAGATGCCTCTGAGTTGGGATCGGCTTGAGGATAGGGTCCTGGTGCGACCAGAAGCGATCCAAGAAATGGAAGATAAAATGCAAACAATAAGACAAAGGATTAAAGAAGCACAAGATCAATAGAAGAGTTATGCCAATGTGCACCATGTCGACCATAGTTACGAGGTTGGCGATCAAGTCTTCTTATGGGTTAAACCGCATAAGAGTTCGATCAAGTTTGGGAAGGGAGATAAACTTTTTCCTAGGTTCATGGGACCTTTAGAGATTGTGGAGAGAAAGGGGCCCGTGGACTATCAACTAGCCTTGCCTGATTATTTGAGGCATATGCACGATGTTTTTCATGTATCTGTTTTGAGACATTATATTAGTGATCCTACGCATGTTATTGACATGAGTTCCTTGCAGGGATCGGACGAGGGGGTGCTCATAGCTGAGCTGATCCGCATATTGGATCATCGCATTCGACAACTACGACGTCAAACGATAGAGAAGGTCAAGGTCTAGTCGGACAATTATAGTCTGCACTCGACGACCTAGAAGGACGCATATGATATGCACCAACAGTTTCCATTTTTTTTTTATAGATAGACATATGATACTGTGATACACTTTATTTTGGCATATATATTGTGAAACTTCGGGATGAAGTTTGGACCAAGAGGGGGTATATGTAACATCCCTCTTTGGCGCACTAAGCGAACTTATTCTTTGAGGACACTTGCTCGCAAGTGATCTAGATTATTATGCTATTAAAAATTTTGATTTTGATTATGAGGCATTATGGGATGATGACATGTTGCTTTACCACCTCGACATAGACATGTGTTGTTGACTCAGTTTTACTGAGTGTGCAGGGTTTTGGAACTCGAGGATGCAGAGGCATCGATGGAACCCCTTGGACTCTAAATCGAGTCAGGGAGTGTACCATTAGGGTTTGATTGTTTTACTGTGATATTAGTGCATCTGATTAGATGATATGATATGGATATATTCTAACATGATTTATTGATGATGTAGGATGATGATATCTTTCCGACCAGACTCACATGTCGAGTAAAGGTGTCACACACAACTACCAGAGATGTTGAGGGAGAGGTGTGGACAGTAGCCCCGCCACAACCTACTAGCACTCCCGCCATGGCTCGAACTGTAGGTTAACGTTTACCTAGTTCGAGACGACCCACAATGCCATGAGGGCAGATTGCTACAGTTGCTCACGATGAATCTAAGGTTCACGGAATAAGGCAGAGGCCTTATTCCTTAGAAACCCTTAGTCTCCCACAAGTTCACCTGGCGAAGTGTTGACTCCATGGGTTTTTTATGTCTACCAAGTCAGTCAAGAGGCAAGTGACACCCTTGGAGCACATGGTGCATCCTGAAGGGCACTTCAGACAAGAAAAGTGGAAAGAGGTGAGTCGCACCCTTGGAGCATGTAGTGCATCCTAAAGGGTACGTTGCGCAAGGGAACATATGAGGCGAGTGGCACCCTTGGAGCACCTAGTGTGTCCTGAAGGGCGCGTCGCATTGTTGATGATAGAGGAATGAACCTAGATGTCCTTAGGATGAATAACATGTTAAGAATTTTTAAAACAAATTCCCTAATTAAATGTCGCCCAGTACAAAAATTTAAGGTCTAGGTCTAAATCATGCTAGTAGTAAAATTTTATCCTTTTTTGTTAAAAAAAATAAAATTGATATATATATATATAATTAAATTAAAAAAAATAAAAATAAAGAGTATGATCTTTGTTAAATCTTGTAACACGGAGGGAGTAAGAAATTTAATTTATTTAAAAAATAAATAAATAAATGTTGGAATAAAATTTAAAAAAAAGGGGGGGAATTAATTGTTTTATTATTTTTTTGATAATTTTAAATATACTAATTAAATGATAAAAGGGAAAAATGGTTAATTTCCACACCTGCCTTTTTGAGTTCTAATTAAAAAGGGGAAAGAGGGAAAATCTAAAATATTAGAAAACTAGGAAAAGAGGTAAACATAAAAATGGGAAAAGGGAACATAAGGGAAAAAGCGAAAAGTTAAACTTAGTAAAGTATCTACCATTTAAGAGCTTTCTAATTTAAACTGAACTAGCAATTTAATAATGGGGAAAGTCATTAAAACCTGTAAGAGAATTTGGGGACACCTAGGAGTGATTCTAGGAGTAACACTAGGTGGGTGAGGGAAATAAAGATAATTAATTAATTAAAGAAATTAATTTATGGAGGAATGAAGGGGATGGGTGGCACTTGTACGGGGAGGAATTTTTAGGAATTAAATTTTAAAAACTTAATTAAATGAGATTTGAGGAAAGTAAGGAACCACGAAACTCTATATAATGAAGGGAGGAGATGGAGGTTGGATCTCTTCTATTTTGTGTAACGTTACGCTGCAGAATTATCTACTTGTTTGACTTAACTTGTGGGAGTTGGGATACCCAGCTCGGTGAGGAGTAGTAGCTCGGCCTTGCGAGGTGAGTTTGGAGCTAATCAAAATCTCTGGATAGTGTGGTGTGGCCCCTTTGCGGCTCGGAGGGATAAGGGGGAAGAAGAGTACCCCTAGCATTGGTTGGGAGGTACTGGTGAAGTCTTGCCAGTCGGCAAGCGGGAGTGGCACAGAGCGCGCAGGACATCATTTAGAGTGGGTGATCAGGCAGCGGTACGCTCTCTTCATTTTTGTATGGTAGAATGTATTAGCAGTTATGCTTGGATCTGCTTATTTAATGGAGAAGTAAACTGATGTTTCTTTTTTAAATTGATGACTAAAACTTTTCTTAGCCTAGCTCGATGGTTGTTGAATCCCATGGCCTTCATTTTCCCGCATGTCTTGACCACCTTGCTATTTTTATTTTGACCTTCATGGTTGATTAGCCTTCATCCCTAGCTCACCAGTCCTCGCCTGAGAAGTCGGCTAGGAGCCTGATCTACGGTCATCGCCTTAGCGTTAAAATACCTATGGATCTCAACGCCTTGCTTTTTTGTGCGAGGATGATGAGAGAAGGATGAAATTGTTAGTCGTCTACCCTTGATGTTTGTCCCTGGTTGGTTTTTGATTCCGCCATCTGGTAACGACCTCTGAGTGTGGATTATCTGGGGTCCTGGTTGGTTTTCTCTATGCCTCGACTGATACAACCCCTACAATCATTCCATGACTTTTCCCATTGGATCCTTGCGTTTTCTTACTGTTGGTTGCGCTGTATTGGGGTTATAGCATTGGAAGCATGAATTTATTCCCTGTTTGCAAATTTTTATTTGGTATTCTGGAAATGGAAAAAAAAAGTACGAATTGATTTCAGGTCTTCATTTTTATAATGGTACCCTGAGAAGTCTTGTTATATATCGATTTATCACTTGTAAATCAACATTTCTTTTTTTTAACCCTCCATGCTTCATGACTCTTGTCGTAATTTTACCACAGCGTTTGACCCATTGCATTATCTCTTTATTCATGTATTTACTACTCCTAATTTAATTTATTAATTGGGAGGGATTTTAATAAACCGAAATGGTTGTAGTAGTCGAATGCTATTGAGTTTCCACCGCAAGTTCTCTCTACAATCACTGTATTTGATATAGATTGTACTCTGTGTTCTATTTTAAGTTGATGGTGAGTGTACCTTGTGCCTTCAAGGTATTTGGATGGTGAGTTTACCCTCTAGATTGAACCTTCATTTTACCATTTTAAACAATGAACTTACCCTTTTCCTGGACACATTTTTGGATGATAACACTCACAGATTGCCCCTTGTTTTCTACGTTTGTAAACCTGTGAAAGACAACATTCTCTCTTTATTAACTGTCTGTTGAACCCAAAAGCCAGCGAACTAGTGGTTGTTACCCCTGCGTTTTTCTTTATCAGATAGAGATAATGACCCTACTTTTACCTAATCATTTTCTGGACAACATTTTAATAAATGAGCATTTACATTTACACCTTTTAATAATTGAATTTTACATTTAGTCCTTTTTTATATTTAGATTTTTAATAAATGGCATAATTGCTTTCTAGACAATGCTCTAATGATTGGTGTTTACATTTACATCATTTTTATTAATTGATAGAATTTCTATTTTACCTCTAGTTTCCTTGAACAACATTCAAATTGAACTGCAGAGAATCCCGATTTAATTATCACTACGAATCAATTTCCTTGTATGGATTTTAATCTGAATGGTTGAATAGCGTTTTACTTACCTCTGAGACTCAAATTCATTGGAAAGCATTTTATTTGTATCCATTGCGATTATGTTATGTATTGACTGCAATTGTAATATCTGTATTGTCGGTTTTAGCTTTATCCTACTGTCCACATGAAATTCTGAGCCAATATTTTCACATTTTTGGCTTCTATTATGTTACATATACTGGCTGTCATCCACCAAAATTTTCTAAGAGGTTCTACACCCTTTTTGGCTACGATTTTGTCACATAGTTTGGTAGCGAATTTTCCGTAGCGAATTTAATACATGCAAGGTGTGACATCAGGTGGGTTCATGCATTGTAAGCATTTTTAAATTTACCGAATATCATAGTTGTTGTCAGAGATTTACCCTTGATAGCTCTACCATACCTACATAGAAAACGTGTCTATTCTTGACAGCCACCTAACAGTTACCTGGGCAGTGAATTCATTTATCATGTAGCGATTGGTTAGATAGAGTTCGTATTTTAACAATCAACATGTATCAGTCTGAAAATCGCTTTAAATTTTATTTCAGTATTAAACCTTTCCGGAACTACTCTAACCCTTTACTCAGCTACTTAAATAGACCTTTAATCGTAATCAAGCCCTTTACTTAGCTACTTTATTTAACACATTTAACTAAGTACATTAACTAACATCTCCTTTAAGGTGAAGTGGACTGCGAGGAAAGGTTTTATTATTATTAAATGATTTAAAAGTTTTAAAAATTTATTGATTTTATAAAAACATGTGGGATTATCTTTTGTTAGAGAGGGAGGTAGATGTTGAATTAATAGGACTGTTAGTTATGATATTCATTGGCATACTATTTTATTATCTTGCGCAAGCTTAATGGTCGAGGGATTAGTAGTTTATTAACTAAAACTATTAATAGCTAACCGTTATTTGGGGAATACGTGCCTTGCACCTTAGGTCGAGCTAGAAGGGGTGGTAGGTCACAGTTGTTTCACCATACATTTTTCCTTGTAGGAGACACAAATCCTCCGATCATTCATGCAATTTTATTTCGAGTGTTTTCATATGCATCTTGTTGACCCGTTGCTTGGGGGCGTAAGTGTAGTCTTCTTGTAAGTCATTTGGCTCCTACCATGCTAGTCTTTCTGGAGTCCTTGGTCTAGTTAGGTTATGTTGCACCAGGGCTATCGTCGCATCTATCACCTAAGGAAGACATGATTCCAGGAGGGGATCATGGCGTGCCCTATTGGATAGCGGCGAATAATAACTTGGTTGGAGTCGATGCTTCCCGTTGTGGGTGTTATTGATCGTGGTAATTTGTTGTCAGTGCTTGGGATGTAACGCCTTCATGTGCTTGGTTATGGACCATCGTGGTTCTAGTTACTAGCCTTCGAGGCCATTGTGGCGGGATGGTGGATGTTGTCCCTTAGCTTGTAGGCGTTTCCAAGTTGAGTCAGGTGGGTAGTTGTTTCTATATGTTCATTTACGCTTGTGTCGCCCAATTGCTCTTTGTGCTAGTTGTTGAGTCATTGTCATCTGTCGACTCACCTGCGTGTGTGTGTTATTCCTCAACTTGTGTGACTCAATTTTTGTCGTATTTTCCTTCCTGTCTCTTAAAAATAAATAAATAAAAATTGCGCGTTTATCTTCACTTGTAGTCATAACGATTGGGGACATTACATAACTCCATCTTTTCTACTCTTTTGCTCACTTCGTCCCAGTAACAGTCACTGTGTCTTCCTCGAAGTTTTCATTTTGCTTTTTCTTCCTTGATCTTCACTTGCTTCCATAACCAAGGGCCAACATGCCCCCAACACTCACCTGTGACTCGTCCCGAGGCACTTCAGATCTCAGCTTCTTGTTTTACTTCGATTTCAGGTTGCGTAGTGAAACCTCTTCTTTCTTCTCTATGCCTCCTTTTCCTCCTTTTGCAGACTTTCTTTTCTGTGTCTGGAACCCAGTTTCAACTACACCTGGTCTCTAGACCCTTTTCTTCTTGTGCTTACTAAGAACTATGGGGTAGTTGGTTTTCATAGTACAATTTCAACCAACTCCCATTCACTAATCCTTCCTTCCACTCCCCATTCATAGTCTTTAATTGCACAGCTCCTCCCTTTATAACATAAGTGATCTCATATGTCCCTAGTCAATGTGTTCTGAACTTCCCAAGATGTTTGATGAACTTAATGTCATATATTAGGACTAGATCACCTTGTCTAAATGCCTTCTTCTTGATGTGTTTGTCATAATAAGCCTTCTTTCTTTCCTTCTGAGCATGCTGATGGAATCTTGCAATAAATTTGTCTTCCTCCAATTCAACCAACTGCCAAAGCCTCTCTTGAACAACGCCAGGGTCATCCATATATGTAAAGGCAACAATTATGAGTCTTGGTACCAGATATTCCATTTGAACAATAGCTTCAAGACCATATACCAACTTAAAAGGTGTCTTCATTGTCAGATTCTTGCAAGTGGTTCTATAGGCCCATAATACTGCCGGTACTCTTAGATCCCAATCATCCCTATTCAAACTGTAAATCTTCATGAGCGTTGTTTCCAAGATCTTGTTGAATGATTCAACTGTCCCATTTTCTTGTGGATGGTACAGTGTACTCTTCTGATGGCGGACTGCAAATTTTTCTGTCAGGGCTTCAACTGTCTTATTGATGAAATCTATACCTTGATCACTCATAAGGATCTTTGGGCATCCAAATTTGGTTATGATGTCATCAAATATGAAGCACGTAGTTGTAGTTCCACTATAGTCCTTAACTACTCTTGCTTCGGCCCATCTGGTCAAGTATTCTGTTGTTGTAATTATGTACCTTGCTCTTGTACGCTTTCCTGGTGGGTTTATAGGTCCAACGAAGTCAATGGCCCATTTCTCAAATTCTTTTAGGGGCCGTTGTGGTGCTAGTGGTATTTCATCTCTTCTGGAAGGTTTCCCAACTCTTTGGCATACATCACAGGCTCTGGAATAGTCTTTAGCATCTTTGTGTAAGGTAGGCCACCAAAGGATAGCTCTAAGAACCTTCTGCGTAGTTTCTTTCCCTACGTAATGTCCTCCTACAATGCCTTCATGAGATTCTGTGAGGATCAATGGTCATTCTGCCTCCATAACACATCTTCTTAATATCTCATCAGGTCCCATATTTTATAGATGTCCATCTATAAGTGAGAAGTCTGCAGTGCGCACTATTAGTTGTTTCTTCTGAGGAATTATGTACTCACTAGTTGTCATTCATGTTGATAGGAACTGGACTATCTATGTGAAGTGGTCATCAATATTTCTAAAGGCCAGTAGTTGTGCATCTAGTAGTGCATCCTCCAAACTGGTCGACTCTTCACCATGTTCCAATATTGACAACTGATCATGACCTTTGTTCATTCTCCCTGGCTTTACTATGATCTCAAAATCATATTCCTGAAATAGCAGAAGACATATGCATATCCTTCCCCCCCAACACTGGCTTGTTGACTAGGTATTTTAGTGCAGAGTGATCAGTAAAATTTTTAAAGTGTCCTCCCAACAAGTAGTGGTGAAATTTCTACAATGCGTATACCATGGCTAACCCTTCTCGCTCAGTGGTGGTGTAATTAATCTCAGCATTTGATAGATTCCTGCTATCAAAAGCTAACGGGTGGTCAATATCTCCTCGTCCAAGTTGTGCTAACACAACTCCTAAAGAAATGGAAGATGCATCAACATGCACATGAAATTCCTTGGTCCATTTTTGGAAAAGTAGAATAGGCGCAGTAACCATTTTCTGTTTCAGTGTGTCAAAACTCTGTTGGCATTCTTCTGTCCAAATAAACTGACAATCTTTTTTCAACAACTTCTCCATTGGTGTTGTCATATGAGCATATCCTTTAATGAATTTCCTACAGTATCTTGTGTGTCCCAATGAAGTGCACAACTGTTTGATTGGAGTAGGAGGGGGTAGATCAACGATAATGGCAATTTTGGATGGGTCGGCCAACAATCCTTTCTTACATACAATATGACCTAAAAGCACTCCAAATGGTGAAAATAAAATGCATTTCTTCAGGTTCAGGGTAATTTGAAACTGCCTACATTTATCCAACATTAGTCTTAGACATTCAATATGATTCTTCAATAAACTAAAAACAGTCCAATCATCAAAATATGCTTCAATTTATGTTGAAACTCCTTGAATGCTTCGACCACCACCCTGGAAAATATGGATGGGGTATTATTTAATCTAAATGGCATCACTGCATATTGGTAGGATCCCCATTCTGTTGCAAATGTGGTCTTATGGTGATCTTCCTTGGCAATCCGGATCTGATGGTATCCTGAAAATCCATTTGTAAAAGAATATACTTCCTGGCCTCCCACATTATCTAACACTTCGTCAATGATGGTGTAGGGAAGGGGTCATGCAAACAAGCATCATTACATTTACTGAGATCTATGCATATCCTGATCTCTCCTGTCTTCTTGTCTTGTACCACCATAGGGATAATCCACTATGATTCTTCAACAGGTTCTATAATCCTTTCTTCCAGCATTCTGTCGATCTCAATCTTCAATTTCCCCTTTTATTTAGGGTTCAATCTGTAAGGTCTTTGTTTGACTGGTTTTTCATATGGTTTCAAAGGGATCCTCATCTATCCGATATGTCCTTTAATACCCTTCATATAAGTGAACTTGGTCAGAAACATGTCCCGATATTCATGCAGAAGCTTCTATAATCTTGTCAATGGTAGCAACATCCCAATAATATCTGGCATTTGCAAGCTTCAATGTCTATTCTGACCAATATTGACTTTCTTAATCTTGATCGGTTGTCCAATAAATGGTAATTGAACTCATGGTCCTTCTACATCTCTTTGACCTTCTGTTTCTGTGTTGTTCAACTTCCTCGGATCATCGTATTCATCAACGTTGATGTTGTAATAACCTTGTAGTTTCTGGAGAAGCGCAGTCCATTCATACTCTTCTTATTCCAAAAGAAGGCTAGAGGCCTCCTCAAATACTTTATGTCTAAAAATATATAATGCTTGATCTACTGAAGGATATTAACTTTCAAATAAGAAGGTGGTTACAAAATTTTGAATCATACCTTTCCAATCTGGAGAGATGAGGCACAACTCTGCTTGAAGGTGCCAGTTGATAGGTGTCGTGTCCAGCGTGTTGATGAATTTGTGTACCCATTGTTCTTGAGGGACATTGCTCCAGGCTTCCTCATAGCTTCTCACATGTTCCTTTGGGCAGCTTCGACCTCTGTATCAAACTTCACAGCCTTCTACTTGTGTTGAGAACTGTGTTGTCATCAAGGTATGACATTGTACCCAGCCTGCAATTTTGTTTTTGTGTGTGCCTCACCATATTGATGGGGTTGCTTTCAAGGCCTCATCCATTGCCAACATTCTTTGTTGTATTGGTACACTCTCTTCAAAGTCCAACAAGAAGGTTTCTAAAGGATTTAGACCATCAAAGGTGGGTAAGTTACTTATTGTTGTGTCGATCCAATGAAATTATCTGGTTAGTCTAGCACATCTTCTTGTAGATACTTCATACATTTTATTCTACCAAATATCCAGTGCTTCTTCTGAGTCTGATGAGAATACGTTGTCACTTCACCAACTTAAGTTTCCATCGACTATGGGATTAATGTAATCCTATTGTCTGGCTATTAATTTGTATATGTTTTCCATTTCGTATGTGTGGTCTTCTTCTCTAATGGGATCTGTGTATCGCTGACCTTCATCTTGATCTAAGGGTGAAATGATCCTAAGGCCATATTTTTAAAAATTCATACGTCTCTTCTTTAAATAAACCACAGTAGAATTATTGAAGGCCCAATCAATTCCCAACAGTGCAGGGTAAGGGAAGTTGTCATCAACTATCTCAATTACCTCGAAATCTGCAAATGTTCTTACTCCATCAATGTCCACAGGGAAATGTTCCAGTTTTCCAAAGGGGATGACATCTTGTTGGTTGGTCGTCCTAAGACTGATAGGAGAATAGATCAACTTCAGTTTTCCCATCAGTTCCTAGGTTCACTTCGTCATGACATTGACCTCTGACCCTAAGTCGAGGACTACATAATCTATATCATATTTTCCTATTTGAGCATTCAAATGCAATTCCTTATTGGTCCTTCTCTTCTTACTTATTTGGTGTACTACCCTATTCAGTAAGGGGTCTATCTTTCCTATTTCATAGTGTCTGATTAAATTTTGTAAATCTTGTACAACGCTCTCATCCTGAATCAACTTAATACAAGTATATAGGAATTCCATGAGATTTCTTACCTCACTTTCTTCTTTTGGAGAAGCAGACTGATCAAATGCCATAGGCATTCCATATTCTCTCACTTTTGGTCTTGTCTTCGATGAGGAACCTTAGTCTCCTCTAAATTATTTTCTTTCCTCCTCGAACATTTGTCTTTCTTTCTTTGCATCAAACATTTGTGTCTTATCTTTATCTTTCTTGATTCTCGAGTCTTCCGTAATCTTCCCTGGGGTCAGTCTATCTTATCCTACAAAAACGCCTCCTTTGGTTATAACAACCACTCTAGGGTATTCTCCATGAGGTTCAACATATATCAGTTGTACTTGCAGTTTCTGTTGAGGTCCTCATCTTTCCTGAAGATTAGCTAGTAGCATAGGACAATCTTCCATAACATGTTCAAACGAGATACAATAGCTGCAAGTAGTACAAGAGTTCTGGAAATCCCTTGCAAGGTATCCTGGTTGTGCGTAGTTATAACATATTATCTATCCTCGGCCTCGACCCATTCCTCCTCCTCGTCCTCTTCCTTTGAATCCACCGTGAGGATTGAAGTTTCCTCTCCCAGGGGAGTTGTACTGCATAGAGTTTCCTTTTTGTTGTACTTCACCTTGGATCTTGTATATGTCTCTTGACCTTTCATGCATGAGGTCGTAAGCCCTACAATATCTATCATCATGTCCCACATACTTATAGAATTTGTAATACAAATTTGTGGGTGTCTAAACATACTTTTTCATGTAATAACACTCACCAAGGCAATGCATGTTTCTGCATACCTCGCACCAGGGTAAGGTGGCTTGCTTCAAATGGCTCAGGGCTCCAGAGGCCAAGTATTCATGGAGTAGAGGGAATTTCTCCTTGTCATGGCCTTCTGATCTGCATCTGACACACCAAATATATTATCTTTTATCTTTTCCCTTGTGTTTCTTCATATCTTCAACCTACAAAGACAAACTAGTTAGTTGACTCAAGATATGACTCATACCTGAGGTGGATTCTCCCATAGGGGTTGATTCTAACTTCATGGCGATCTCCAGTGCCTCAGACTATGAAGCAATATTATGTTGCATCATGGGAACTCTGATGCGTGGTAACAGGGAAACAATGAACTATTCTTTGTCCTATTCATCTGGGATCTGAAAAGTCAATCGACCTGTTAAGGTTTTGAATCTTTGATCGAATTCTCAAATAGGTTCAACCACCTTCTTCTTGATCTCTTTCAGCTCTGTAATACATTGTGTCTCTGACTTGGGTTTTTTGAACACTGCAATCAACACATTCTTAATCTGATTCAGTGGCTTAGGTTGTGCAAGTCCTTGAAGAAGCTTCATGTATCATCTCAGTGCACGATCCCTTAGAGTGGTACTAAAATGGGTTATTTCGACATCTTCATCCATGACATTTTTAATATTCCATACAACTTCACATAGGAACCATTGTTGGTCAGGATCTTCAGATCCATCTCCCCTAAATATAGTAAGTCTCATCTCATCTTCCATAGATCTTCCTAGGGTCCCTGACTGAGTATGTGGTGGATTACTAGTGAAAGTTCTTTGGGTATTTTGGTGGCTTGAATTACTCTGATTGCTTAATACTATTGAATCAATAGGAGGAATAATAGTACTTACTTCAATGGTCTACACAGTTCCTAAAGTTTCAAGTTCTCCTCGGCGAAGGTCTTTAGCTTTCCCTTCCTCTATCCCAGCAAGTTCTAAATGCTCATCGTTTGTCAGATCTTCCTCTTCTCCACTATAGAAACCTTCGTCCTTGTAGTTCTTCTTGAACAGGTTCGCAAGGTGAAATTCTTTGAACACTCTCCCACTGCACGTATGTCCAGCTTCTGTGTCATCGTCGTTGCCCGAATTATTGAACATTAGCCTTTCTAGATCCGACCAATATGTTGTATCTTCAATATGTTATTCTCATGTAATAACATATTGAGTATCAACTTCATGAATTGTAAAAACAATTCTCTAGGTCCCTTAAATATATATCTCTCAGCTAGGTTTTATCACTCTACTATGTCAACTACAAACTCGGTGATGTACCCTCTAAAGGTGCTATCAAACCAGTGTTCTACTGCTTTTGATACGGTGTTATCAACTCTTTTGACCTTCTTGATCAACTCCAACATCCAAACCACAAGTGGTCTAGATTGGATCTCAAACTGGGTATCTGCTAATCTAGCTAGCCACTCATATAGCCCCTGATGGATTCCCCCAAATAAAATTTTGTGTATATCAGTGAAGATATATTTCTCCAACCAATCCTCTGTACTAAGATTAGGGTTCTTGTTTTGGGATTCAACGAAGTCCTTTTCTTGATCCTCTATCCACTTTTGAGTCTCTGTCTTTGATGGGAACCACCTTGACATTCCCTCAATAAGATTCTTGTCCCGACAATGGAACAATTTGTTGGCACAGGGGCAGACCTAGGCTTTAGATCCAAGAGCGCACCAACAATACCTAACTACTGGACCTTTTGGCAACACTTTTTAAGCAGATGCAGTCTCACCCGAAGCAATTATGATGGGGTTGCAAGACAAAGATGTCTACAACCAAGGGGAATATCAAGTGGGATTAATACAATAACAACACAACATTCATATATCACTTATCAGCTAGGATCTACTATGCACATCTACTTATCAGATCTGAAACAATAATGGAATCAAAATATATCAATGACAAAGATAGAATACCAACCACAAATAACACAAAATATATGTGGTTCACCCTCTCTCTAGGGCTATGTCCACATAACTGTGCTTTATAATATATTAAGATGAAACATACAATTCTTGTCTTCACTCTTAACCAGTAGATCCTCTTTCTTATCCTCTCTTTCTCTCCCCTCCCTGTGCACCTAGCTGCAGGACTGATCTTCTCACTCAGCTAAATATCTTACAATACCAGAAGGCTCTCACACTAAGCACTTTTCTCTCACACAACAATAATCTCTCACAACAAAACAAAAACTAGGTTGAGTAAATCGAACCTGAACCAACCCTCTTCCCTCATATGGGTTCTTATTTATACATTACAAGCCCTTACCGACATCCTTTGGTCGAGACCTAGGTGTATAAAACCCTAGATACCAAAACCCTAGGTTTCTAAAACCCGAGGTCAACTTGACCCATATTTTCAGGGCTTCTCTAGCCTATCTTTCCTTTCTTCTCATGCTGTGCTCCAAAGAATATAATATTGTCTCTTTCCACTTGTTGGTTTTTCCATGATCCTTCTTTCTTTTTGATCCGTCATCCCCGATCTCCCCGTCCAACGGCTTGCTTCGCTGCATCGTTTCTACTCTTTTGCTCACTTTGTCCCAGTAGTCTTCTGCGAAGTTCGCATTTTCCTTTTTATTCCTTAATATTCTCTTTCTTACATAACCAAGGGCCAACAAATGGGAATGCACTCACGCCAACCTCAAGCTAAGTTTTTGTTCGTGTATTAAATCTGCAATGTTTAATTTTGTGAATTCATCTTGAACATTACTTTATCTTCAATATTTAACTTTCATTGATTTGTTTCATAACTCTGCTTACTGATAGTCTTGATATTTTCCTTGTAGGACTTAATATCTCTGAAGATGTGGATTGACGAGGTCACCTCACTCGAAAGGTATTTGATTTCCAACTTAAAGCATTAAAAAAAAAACCTCTAAGGTTCTGTTTAAAGTGATACAGGTTCCACCCTAGGATATTATTATCGTGATAGTTTTATATGAGGCTTCCATAGATATATGGTTTCTTGTATCTTCAAATTTTAAAGGAAAAAGACAAACGGGAAACCCTATATTGAATACGATTTCACTATTTAATATTTATGATCGCATGTGTTATGTAGAATTTGAAGACTCTTTTTAAGTGTTGTACCAACTCTGTAATATGTAGTATGTTTTATATATATGTAAATCATTGAGCATTTATTTCTGGGTTACTGTAATGAAAAAGAACTGTAACTTTATGCTCCATTAATACAGTCGGATTTAATGGAAAATACATGAAATCTCAAGTTATTCAAAAGTCAATAAGCAACTTTTTGTGTTATGCGTATTTATTTGTTTATGCAGTTATGTGCTTCTATTCATGTTACGATATATATATATATATATATATATATATATATATATACACATGTATTAATCATCTCCAGAACTTTGTCTGACATTGTAAATATCAGGTTCTCCATAAACAAATGCAACTACGTATATAAATTTACAAAGGGGAAACCCTATATTGAATACGATTTCACTATTTAATAGTTATGATCGCATGTGTTATGTAGAATTTGAAGACTCTTTTTAAGTTTTGTACTGACTCTGTAATATGTAGTATGTTTTATATATATGTAAATCACTGATAATTTATTTTTGGGTTACTATAATGAAAAAGAACTATAACTTTCTACTCCATTAATACAGTTGGATTTAATGGAAAATAAATGAAATCTCAAGTTATTCAAATGTCAATAAGAAGCCTTTTGTGTTATGCGTATTTATTTGTTTATGCAGTTCTTTGATTCTATTCATGTTACGATATATATATATATATATATATATATATATATATATATATATATATATATATATATATATATATATATATATA
This sequence comes from Picea engelmannii, assembly GCA_009831015.1. Classification (NCBI taxonomy): domain Eukaryota; kingdom Viridiplantae; phylum Streptophyta; class Pinopsida; order Pinales; family Pinaceae; genus Picea; species Picea engelmannii. The sequence continues at coordinate 332,643 of ML782286.1, forward strand.
TATATATATATATATATATATATATATATATATATATATA
>ML782286.1:354319-366000 GCA_009831015.1 Picea engelmannii
TATTATTAATCTATTTTTTCTTTGCATATATCAAAATCCTAGAATACATACCTCCCTTGGTTCTGCTATAACGTTTTTTCGGCTTAACCATTTCTAAAATGAGTTATATGCCGCATTAGAGGAGATCGATATATACTATCTAAAAAAAGGAAATGTTTTTTATTATGTTAATACCCTCTTAGATTTCACAAACAAAAGGCGTTGTAATTTCAAGGATATAATGACTTTCATAATTTGAAAATAAAATAAAATTAATATTATAAATTTCCAAAAAATACACCGCACTAAAACAATAGATTCTATACAATTACCCAATTTTTTGGACTGAAATTATATCATGAAGTTACTCAACACTTGCACAAACAAAGACATATATCTTATATGTTTTCGGCAAAATAACATACAACTCTTAGAAAAAATCAAATTTCACATAGTTATTCATAATTTCTATGAATGAAGGTTATATATTCCGAAATCTAATTCAATTTACTACGTTTCATATTCTTACACAATATCCAAATTCATTATAAAAGTAACTTGAATAATCCCTCCAAGTTAATAGATTGTTGTTTCTCCATGTTTGCATTACCACTAATGCATCATGAGAGACCATCATTAGCTTGCACTCACCCAAAGGTTTCTACTGCATGTTACTTGATTAATAGTCATCCCACATCAATTGTTATGGACAAGACGCATATGGATTCTTAAACGAGAAATAATCCCTCGCTTTAGCATATTTATTTTTTTGGTTGAGGCATATGCTTATGTGTCTAAGGTGAAGTGGTCAAATTTGAATAACTAGGTTGTGAAATGTATCTTCATGTGCTATTAAATTGGTGTGAAAGGATATAATATTTTGGATCTTGTGGTTGGAATTTTTTTCTATATAAGAAATGTTATTTTCAAATAATTTAACCCTTCTCCCATAGTTGTAGAGCCAAAAAAGGATGAGAAGCAATTAGTGGTTCAACTACCACTAAAGTTCAAGAAAACTAAACTAGAAAATAAAAAAGAAAATCATGATGGACCCAATGAGGAGGATAGTTTATAAGGTTTCAAAGAAGTGGAAGAAACTCCACCTCAAACTTTAATGAGGTCAACCAAAAAACAAGGAAACTGGACATGTATAATAATAGGCTATCTAATTTCATATATATTGTTTATTTATTTTCTAACAGCGATAATCCTCGAATTGTGAAAGTGACAATAAAGATGGAATATGGGGAGTCCTAGAGATTGACCTTCTATGAGGAAATTAATGCACTTATAAAAAATGATACATGCGACTTGGTACCATTTCTTGTTGGACGAAAACCCATTCGATGTAATTTGGTGTTCAAAAAGAAGATTACATTGTATGAAAATGTTCAAAAGCACAAGGAAATATTGGTTGGAAAAGGATATTCTTATGTTGAGGGGATACACTTTGGTGATATATTTTCCCTAGATTATAAGTTAACATCTATTAGGTTTCTATTATTTGTAATAAAAAAAAATATTTAGAGATAGAATAGATGGATGTGAAAACAACGTTTCTACATGGTGACTTGAATCGGGAGATTTATATGACATAGCAAAAGCACTACCCTGTAAAAGGTAAAGAGTCATTGTTTTGCAAATTAAAAAAGTCTTTATATGGTCTCAAATAATATCTCAAAATGTGGTAGCATAAGTTTGATTCTTATGTGTTGCTATTGAGATTTTTGAGATCCAAATATCACTATGTGTATTACAAACAAGATGATAGACATTTGATTGTTATCACTGTATATGTAGATGATGTGTGATTATTTCTTGTAATTGTAGGGATGTGATTTCTGATTTGAATTTTTTGCATTCAACACAATTCGATATGAAGGACTTAGAATTTGCAAAATATATTTTAAGAACAAACATCATGAGACATCGAGAAATAGAAATCTTTGGTTGAGTCAAAGTAAGTATGTAAATTTTGTGCTATAGTTTTTCACATGGTAGATCGTAGACCATTGAGTGTTTTGATTTTTGTGGGAACTAAAATTTTAGTTCAACGGTGTCCTACAACACCTGCAAAGATGGAGGATATGGATTATATTCTTTTTGATAGTGCAATGTGGCTTGATGTATGCTATGATACGTACTAAACCAAAAATTTTCCAAGTAGTGATAGTCCTAAGTTTATTCGTGGTTAATCCTAGACATGAGCGTTGGGATGCAATAAAGAGGTTGTTCAAGTATTTGTGAGTTACAGTTTCTAAATATTCTATTTTCTATTATAGTGATGTGAGGGGATCCACATTTGGTATATATACAAGGTTATGTGGATTATGATCAGTGAAGGGATATGGACAGAAGGGGATATATGATTGGGTTGTTTTTTTGATTATTTAGTGGAGCAGTAAGTTGGATGAGAAAGAGACAAGCTATGGTCACTTTTCCCACTATAGAGATAGAATATATGGAAACTAGCCATGCATGTAAGGAGGCCATTTGGTTTATGAAATTATGTTCAAAAGTAGGGCTAAGTCAAATATCTCTTAGAACTCAATGTGATAGTAATAGTTCTATTTTTTTGGTTAAGAACCTTACCTTTCATGCAAAGACAAATAATATAGATACCTCATACCATTTCCTTAGGGACATGGTAGATGATATAAATGTGATACTAGAGCAACTTCACACAGTTCATAATGATGTGGATGTATTGAAGAAACTCTTGATCATGGGTAAATTTAAGTAGTGATCTGAGTCTCATGTGATTCTATGGACCTTATGGCCCCTAGCAATTGGCCCACAATTTGATGCATTCCCCCTTATACTCTTGCAAGGTATATAACAATTGGAAGATTGTAGGGAGAGGTGTGTCATAGACCTTATAGTCTTGTATTGGATGATATGAAATAACAGGGAATAAGTACTAAGTAGTGGTAGGAAGTAAATGCATATCACTAGTAGGCAATGACTATTAAGAAATAAAAGTTGGTCAGTTAATTGCTAGTGGTTTCAAGCATGGTGCAAACATGTAGAATTGGAAAACTATAAATGGTTTATAGTTTTCTTATGCCTATTTATTGAGTGCGAGGGTTGAACAAAAGGTGAGTGTGTAAGTTTTAACTTATTGTTATGTCACAAAAATTTCTCTAAAATTCTCTAAAATTATTATGATGTAGTTGAACACTTTTGTTTTTTGACAACATAGAGACTCTCTAATGTATTGTAACTATTTAGTGGCTAAATAATAAATTGAACATGCTTTAAACTATGAGGATTTTTCTAGTAATAGTTTTCCCTAGAAAATCAATGTGTAATGGTTTGTTATTTCTTTCATTAGTTTTCTACTTATCATTTGCAATTATTTTTTTAATGTTTTTTACACATTATTCTTTCATTGGTTAATACAGAAAGTGTATCTCACACCTTATTCTACACCTCTCTTTTTTTTCATTCAACACTCAAAAAGAAAGATATACATTTCTAACTATTGAAGATATCTTGAAACTTTGTACATATGCCTCTCTACCATCCTTTGCCTATAATTGCCATAATATTACTAAAAGTCATAAATCATGTTCCTATTATTACAATCATATTATTAAAAATCATGTTCCTATGAATACCATCATATTACTGAAAATCAATAACATATTAGTATCTTACCTATATAGTCATTAAGTTCACTTTTATACAAACCTATAATAACCAAAGGAAATTGTAAAATTTTCAAAATATTTTATTATAAAATAGTTGATAAATAAAAAGCAATTAATTCTATTTATAATTTTCATTTTCAAAATATTTGATTATAAAACAGTTGTTAAATTAAAACAGTTAATTTTACTCATCAATCATATTTTCAAGATACCATATCACAGTGAAAGCTTGACTCTTCTGTGTACTTGTTGGATACCCGGAACTCACAATCGAGTTAAGTTGCTGTGATTGGCTGTATTGTAGCTGTGGATTTTGGTAAAATAACAGAGGTCAGTTAAATGTGATTTAATTTCGAAAAGATGTGAATCACATAAAAATCTTAGGGATCGATGTTATCACAGTAAGAACTGTGTATCCATTTTTATAACTTCTTGATAAATCCTGCATAGATACGCTATTCTTTAATATTTGAAATTTATAAGATTCATGAGAAAATTTCAGAGGGTAAGAGCGACACTACAAGGTTGTAAAGCCTCATAATACGTTAATTTATGAGACATATTAATGAAACATTTTACTGAACCTTATCGTTTATTCATATGTACCATCTCTTCCGCTCCGATAGTTCTCACTGTCAACGTAACGCAGTCACTCTCACGTCTGGGCAGAGCCGTCGTTTGTATTGTGTAGGGTCATAATTGGTTTTTTTCCCATGTTTGATAAATCTCAAAGTTAAGAGTTATATATATATATATATATATATATATATATATATATAATCATCTTTGTATGTATATGTTTTAAATGGATTTGATTTTTTCAAATTTATCAAGTATATGTATATGTTTTTAAAATGAATTTGAATTTTTTTTGTTTCAATAGGTATCACTTAACTTTACAACCTTTTTTTTTTTATTGATTATATTGATTTTGAAGATCATTCAATCTTTTAATTTATAATATTGCATTCAAAAGTATATTTTGTCTTTTTTATTTTCTAATATTATTAGTTTTCTCCTTAACTTCTTGTGTTTATCATAATTCTATTTACATTATATTTTATATCTCAGTACATTCTATATATTTTAACATTATAAGAAGTTTTAACTCATGTGTATATCAAATATATTTTAATATTATGAGAAGTTTTAATTGACCATATATATCAATGCAAATCTTCACACTCTATATATTATAATATTATAATGACTTTTTAATGTGTAAACATTAACATAGGAAGCACACCACATCATAATATGTAATTTTTAAATCAATGTATCTAATCAATTTTTTTAAGTATTTTTTTTTCTCCTATTTCATTAAATCAATGCAATCTATTTTTACTTATAATACTAATAAAATTAATGCAACTACTTCACTTTTTAAATATTTTTTTTTTACATTATCATTATTAAAATTAATACCCTTTAATATTTTTCTTTATCATTGTTAAAATCAATGCAACTATATAATTTCTCTAAACTATTTTTGGTTGGATTTCTTTAAATCAATGCAATTATTTGATTCCTCTAAATCACCACACCCTATTATTTTATATTATATTATTAATTTTTTTTTTTAATAACCATTCAAATTATTAGAAATTTTACAAAATCATTTGAATGTCTCACCTTTTATTTTATTTCTTTTCACATACTTTCATAGTAAAGAAAAAGTCATTAAAGTATTTATGTATTTTCTCTTATTTCTTTTAACATTCATGTAATATCCCACCTTTTATTTTATTTGTTTTCACATATGTCCATAGTAAAGAATAAAGAAAAAAAACATTAATGTATTTCTATTATTTCTTTTAACATTCAAAGAAAGCCGNAAAAAAAAAAAAAAAAAAAAAAAAGCAAAAGGACTTAATGAGATTTTCAATATATGCATGGTGGTATGTACTCATGACAAACACATATAAAAACATGGATGTAACTCAAAGAATTATTGATTTCTATATTAACTAAGAGAACATACAAAATTAATGCAATAAATAATGATAAATTCACGCATTGTTATTTCAATAAATTTCATTATTGTGATATATGAATTCGTTTATAAATGTTTGGGAAAGATTATAGAACCTATTGTATGTGGATATTTTTAGTTTAAGAGATTGTTTCCAAATTTCTATAATCTATATAAATTGACTTACATAATATTGCATTTCTTCGTTAAATTTTGGTTGTTATTAAACAATAAATTCATAATATAATTATAAAGTAATTTTTTTTTTTTTGGTGTATACTTAAATTTGAAAATATTGTTATTTGTTGTTTTCATTATCTATAGAATGTTATTCCATATAAAAGGACACTTTATATCTCATAAGTTATATCTCAAATATTAGAATATAGATATTTTTACATGTACAATCAATCAACATAGCAATATATACCATAAAGATAAATAAAAATAACATTGATATAGTTTATTTTAACTTATTAGATCCATTCCACATATGGAAGGGGTGTTGTCGATCCGTAAAGGCTTGAATACTAAAATAATATTTGGAATAAATTTATTGCGAATGTAATATATCTGACACTTTTTTTCTAGTAAGAAAATATTGATGACCCGCTGCTTTCTGTTCAGTATCGACAAATCGTGCGAAGGTATCAATGTTATGCAATTGATGGGTTGGAAATTTTGCAGGTATTGGAGTACATATTCACAGGGTATTAATGTTATTCCTTTGCTGCGTTGGAAATTTCACATGGACTACCCATGATGTTATATCACTTTGATCCATCTTAGAATTTTGAAGATGACATCACTACTTAGTAGATAGTATAAGTTTTTTTTTATTTCATTAGAGAAATTATAGATTATAATTAAAAAAATTGTGTTTTTACAAAAATATTAATTAAATTAAATTATAAGTAAAAAATTTCTTTAGAAAATTTTTCTTATACAGAATTTTTTTAACAACTCCAACTCACTTCCCTTCAATTTTTAATATAACAATAATGTCATATATCATCTCACCTCATTATGTTCTATTACCATTACCACATATGTAACCGCCACTTTTAACAAAGCCAACTCATCCCTTTCAAATTCTAGTATAATGCTATACATCATCTCACCTCATTATGTTCTATTACCATTACCACATATACAACCACCATAAAATTTCACAAAAAGAAATCCAAACTTTTATATTTTAATCTAAATGTTTTTACTATTTTTAGAATTAAATTAAGTTAATTATTCCCTAAGATCATTATTGTATATTTCAATCTCTCCATCTACTAAATTTTAATAAAATAAAATAAAATTTGATCATTTAGGTTTCTGTGGTGAAAGAATTGTTCAGAAATTGTCAGAAGAATCACAATGCTTTTGATAGCTTGTCAAAAGCACTGTGGTTCTTCCGACAATTTCTGAAAAATAAAATTTGTTATTCTCTTATACAATTATGTTTATATTATTGATATACTTTCTTCTCAAATATAAAATTGAATTGCATTAATTGTTAAGTCTTTATATTTGATAATTATTATATATTTCAATCACTCCATCTACTAAATTTTTATAAAATTAAATTAAATTTGTTATTTTCTTATACAATTATGTTATTGATATACTTTATTTTCAAATGTAAAAATTGTATTGCATTAATTGTTAAAACTTTACATTATATGTTTATATCTTTTGACTTTTACAAAATTGCATAAAGTGCTAAATTACATTATCCTTTAAGTTATTTAATCATTTTTAATGAATCATAAGAATTACATATAATCTATGTGAATTATTAAAACTAAATGAAGGGAAGTTTTACAAAATTGCATAAAGTGCTAAATTACATTATCCTTTAAGTTATTTAATCATTTGTAATGAATCATAAGAATTACATATAATCTATGTGAATTATTAAAACTAAATGAAGGGAAGTTGTAGGACCTAGTTGTTAATAGAAATGGTTTTCTTTTGAAAATGGTTTTGTTTCATCTACCTGATTTATAATCTTAAATTGTAATATTTTTTATTAAAATATTTACTTTATTTTTTTAATAATTTAATTATATTATATAAGCTTTTTTATTAAAATATTTACTTTATTTTTAATAATTTAATTATATTATATAAGTTTAATTTTATTAACTTTTTTATGTTATAAGTTTTTTTTCTCATTCATTGCACTTATACTTAAAATTTGGAATGAATTAAATTAGTTTTAGTGTAGACATTAAAATCTTAAAAAAAAAATCATTTTCCCATTCTTAAGATAACAAAATTGCATTTCATTTATACTTTTATGGTTAACAAAATTATATTTATATATATATAATAATTATTTCATGTATAAATATAAATTAGTGATATCTTAAGAGTTTAATCAACAAATAATTATAATCTAAATTGTAGGAAAAAGTGTCCAATTAATTTATAGATTTATTAAATTCCATGTTATCTTGAGATATATCAAAGGTCATTGAAAGATCAAATCCCTCCAAATGGAAATGTCATCCAAAAATGTGGGAATGTATCCTTTGAATTTTCTTCTAAAAGTTTTTATTGAAATAAAAGGTATAAACCAATTGTAGTTTGATATTAACTCTAAAACTATCAAGAGTAATTGAAATATCAAATCCCCTCCAAGTGCAAGCATTTTTTCAAGTATTATTTGCTATCAAAAATATTTGTTCACTAGATAAATAAATATATGTGAGATCTCTATATTGTTTAGTGATATGAGTATGCTAATTATGAACAAATGTTTGCAAGTGTTTGAGAAGGGTCTCTAAAAATGTTTGCAAGTGTTTGAGAAGGGTCTCTAGTTTTGAGGAAAGTTTTGGATTTTTTATAATTGATTGGTTCCCATAATTTGATTCTAGTACTATCTGAATTACTATAATACCACTTTGGATTGGTCTACCCAAATTATCATTACATTTATGATATTTGTCACTTTTAAATGATATTGAGAATGCTTTAAACACTTACATAAATCTTAAATTAGTTATTTAAAAATCTTAAATAAATAAATAAATCCTTTCTAAAAATCTCTAATTTTGATGTTTAAGAATATCAATGATATTCACCAAAATATATTATATTACAGGGCATGCAACAAAAACATGTATTTATATTTATGGAAATCTATAAATACTAATCACAACTAAAGTCGAATGTTACAGTATGAAACAAAGGAAGTATAGAATGTCACTAAAATATGAAAGAAAGGAGGACAAAGCTATATGAATCCAGCAATTAAGAAAACCAACGATATTTGTTGTGAAGAAGAATAGCGTGACTTGCCTATGGGCAAACGCATATTCAAAGCTGTTCAACACTATAAATACAGAGCAAAAATTGTACACACATAAATACAGAGATTCTTTCTATCTAATAATTGACACTTTCTACATTTGCTGAGTCTGTAAGATTAATATTAAATTCTACGACATTTGGAAAGAAAACATTATTAAATTCCACCATATTCACAAAAGAAAATTTACAGAGAAGAAAAAATGTCTTCATTCTTTGATTCACCATTTCTGAAATTGCATGGACACTTTCTACATTTGCTGAGTCTGTAAGATTAATATTAAATTCTACGACATTTGGAAAGAAAACATTATTAAATTCCACCATATTCACAAAAGAAAATTTACAGAGAAGAAAAAATGTCTTCATTCTTTGATTCACCATTTCTGAAATTGCATGGACACTTTCTACATTTGCTGAGTCTGTAAGATTAATATTAAATTCTACGACATTTGGAAAGAAAACATTATTAAATTACACCATATTCACAAAAGAAAATTTACAGAGAAGAAAAAATGTCTTCATTCTTTGAGTCACCATTTCTGAAATTGCATGGATGTACAAAGGATTGTAGTGCATCAAATCTTAATAATGTGGATAATCGCTTCTCATTAGATGTGGTAGACAAGGGGAGACTATGAAAGTATTTGCATGCAATTTTAGTACCTCTTTGGCTTTCTGCTTTGTTTTGTCTGTGCTGGCGAGTTGTTGAAGCATACACAACTTAGAGACAGCTCCGCACTGAAGCATCTCCCGAAGAATTGATGCGTTGGAAGAAAATTTGCAAAGTAACCAAAGGATTCGTACTGCTTTCTTAGTGGCGATTTCTGAAACCCTAAAAATCTTCTTGGTGACTGCTGCTATAACCATGGCGTGATCAGCCACGGCAGCCCGTCCTTCTTCGCAGTCCAGTAGCATGTCCAACAGACCTAACATCTTTTCACAGTTTGCCTTCTCGGCCTCTGGAAGTAATTCTACCAAAGAAAATACTGCGCCAGACTCGATTGCTTGTAACCTATTCTTTCTGGAGTTTTTACATATTACTATTAGGAAATCGAGGGCCGCCATAGTCGCCTGATGGCAAACTTCACCCGTTACGGTATCTAAGAGTCCTTGGAAAATATCGATCCTTTCCCTGGCAATAAATTCCCAATCAGTTATCCATGTGGAAACCCTCCCCAATAAAACGGCCGCCTGAAGTCTAGTTTCAGTGGCTCCCTTATGCAAGATCGACGCAATCGACCTAATGCACGCTGCCTCTGACAGAGATTTCGCAGTTTCCTGGGTCATAGGAAGCAGATGCAATATACCCAATGTTTCTTCACAAGCCCTGGACTTCTCAGAGTCATTCTCTTCAGAGGAAGACGAATTGTTCAGATAGGCCAGAACAAGATCCGAACCGAACGCCGCGATGCACTGTCGGTTTTCCTCGCTCTCCCGCGCGAAGGACCGCAATTTCTTCAATGCATTGATGCCTTCCAATGATGGAGATCTGTGTGCAGCTTGAAGTAACTTCATGACTTGATCGGAGTCGATGGGTGGCCTGGGCGTGGGGATTTGCTTTACGCCCTTGGAGACGTTGGCAACGCACCATCCCTTGATAAGCCGGCGCAGCGTGTGGTTGGGAATTAAGTCGAAATTCTCCAGCGGTTGCATGGTAGCAGGACATGTTTTCTTCTTGCATGAAAATATCCAGTGCTCTATGCTTTCTCGAGCATAGGTCACGCCTGTGGAAACAGTTACCGGGTCTCTCATCAACTCCATCGATATCGGGCACCTGAAGTATGAAGGCACCTCCTCTTCCGAAAAAGCTTGTGCTAAATCCATAACAACAAATACGGAAGACACTGAAGGATTATTGAAGCTATAACAGATTAAGGACAGTATCTATACACAGAGATAACCGGTTGCCCAGATCGATTCGATAGAAGGGCAGGCTCGTAATAACAAAGACTCTCGAAGATTAAAATATTTTCCAATGCATATAACTGAAGGTTACCGTGTGCAAGTATACAGCTTCTCCTGCGCGCTCTCAGCATTTTGAATGTCAACGATATCAATGCCGGCGCAGTCGCTGTCAGAACATCCTTCTACGACGAATTGTTATCCAGTAAAATTTTCCTCCTTTAATTTGTCCGTAGACCAGTTCCCCATTAATTTGCGACACGTTCAAACTAACAGACTAAGTCCAAAATGGCTGTGATTTTTGATCCAGTCCATAAGCCACCCTAGCATTGACTTTGATTAAAAGCAGGCCTACACAAATCACGGTTTGAATCCGCCCGCCTTCCGCTAAATCCAGAAGATATGAGTCTATGATTATAGGATAAGTATAATCTTTCTTAGAAAACCCAATCTTTATTCCTCTCTATTAGATAAGAAAATCTTTATAACTCAACTTATATTCTTTCCTTGAAGGAATATTTATACCTGTCACATTAACTGATATGATGTTTCTTAGAAAATCAATCTTCATCCAACCCATAAAATGTTATTATAATAATGATCCCGAATTCTTCGATGTTTCACTCGGTAATATATGATGGTGCTATCAAAATTGAACGTCCCTAATATAATTGACAAATTATTCAAAAAATTCAAAAGAAGATAATTTTTAATTTTTCAAGATCGTATTAGTAAGTGCTTGCCTTTTTTTTTTTTTGGCCAATACCATATTAATTAATTTATAAATTATTTTAAAAATTCAAATTAATTTACAAAATTTTACATTAATAAGATAAAGATTTTTAATTTAAAAAAAAAATCAT
>ML782287.1:1540-30550 GCA_009831015.1 Picea engelmannii
ATTATGTTTCACGTTGGAAATTTGTTTGATGTTAAGATATTGTGATACAAGTCATAACACTTCATATCACAATTGAGTTTTCTCATAAGCTTATTTAAATTTTGTTTGTTACAATTATGATTTAACAATAATTAACTTGTTAATTGAGCTGTCTCATAAGTTTATTTAAATTTGGTTTATTATAATTATGATTTAACAATAATTAATTAATTAATTAAGATTATAATACTTCATATAATAATTGAGTTGTCTCATAATCTTATTTAATTTTTTTTATTACAATTATGATTTAACAATAATTAACTTGTTAATTGAGTTCTTTTATAAACTTATTTAAATTTTGTTTATTATAATTATGATTTAACAATAATTAATTAAGATGGTTGAGAGAGAAAATACTATTCTCCTTATTCATTAGACATATAGTATATTGAGGTATACATATCCTACGCTCTCTTGGTTACTTGTGATCTTTTTAGGAGGAAGTACAAGTTCTTAACCATAATGCATAATGTTTAAATAATAAATTAATTTATTGATGATAAAATCATTATCATCTTGTTTTGAAAGTACTTTTATTCAATTTTTTTTTATGATTGGTACTGCAAAGCATTAAATACTCTACATACTGGTGTGTGGACCATTACTTTAAATTCAATAACCTACACTTCAACCCAAGTATAATGCATTTGATATTATGTGACATCGTGCTTATAAAATTTTGTCAAGGTTAGTACTAAAATCCTTGTCACAAAGCATTAAATGCTCTACATACTTGTGTGTGGACCATTACTTTAAACTCAATGACTTACACACCAGCGTATAAAGCATTTAATGTTCTGTGGCAGGGTGTTTAGTATTTCTCTTTTGTCAACTTTTGTTAAGGTTAATATTAAAACAGTAGTCTAAACTTTATACAAAATGATTCTTCTCCTGCCATATTTTCTGGGGACATTTGTCCGAAATCAAGTGAAAAATTGTTAGATTCCCAAATTTGAATAATTATTTCTTTACAATCTTAATTCTCCAAAAAAATTTAACACGCTGAATCCATTTATGCATTCAGAAATAAATTTCAAACAACAAATTATTATTTTTTTTATATAAAAAAACGATTTCATAAACCGTTAGACAATACCAACACTAAAAATCCTTTTACAAAGCATTAATTTTAATGTTTTGTTGTCAGGGTATTAGTCTTTCTCTTTTGTCAAGGCTAGTACTACAAATCCTGTCAAAAAGCATGCATAATGATGGGTGGGCCATCACTTTGAATCCAATGACTTAACAAATGGAATTTGACGAGCAAATTGCCCGTCAGGGTATTTAGTCTTTCTCTTTTGTCAAGGCTGTCAAGGCTAGTACTACAAACCCTGTCACAAAGCATGCATAATGATGGGTGGGCCATCACTTTGAATTCAATGATTTAACAACCAGAGATGGAATTTACGGGCCAATTACGGTTAAGTTTTTTTACTAACCGTCAAGATTCTTAATAGAAATCTTAATAGAAACCAGCAGAAACAGTTATTGAGGTCGGGAAAACCGTCAAATTTGATGTGCTCCTGGACCCTGCTAACAACCCAGCGTATAGTGTATTTAAAGTTCTGTGGCAGGGTTCTTAGTCTTTACCTTTTGTCTGTGTATCAGCTAAGCAGACCAGGTAACAGAGAAGAACGTCACTTCGTCCACCGGTCCAGCTCATCCATTGCCAAAGCCACAAAGATATATCGTTTTCCCTCGCTCTTTTCCCATGAGGTAAATGTCCGCATAATCAATGTTTCAATTGCCATTTCTGATGCTCAAGAATTTGCAGGCCTCTCGGTATTCTGATCATGACACGTCTGGAATGTTCTCCGGTATGAATCGAACACATGAGCTTGGCCATGAAGATTGTAATCTGTCACAGCAGGGCGCCCAGAGGGCATGCATTGGAGATTGGCCCTAACAATTTCAGTCATTCTAACAAGTACAAACGAGAAGCCTGAGAGTTGCCCCTGCAAAAAAATGAAATCAGGTAATGGATGTTTGCAACCACGAACACCCACCAAGCAGATATTTCAATATTGTTCAATTAAGAGGCTTGGTGTGGTCTAGCTGATAAAATTTATTGATAGTGCATCGCCTGATCAAATTGGATTTTCTGATGTTTGAGGAAGAAATTATGAGCTTCTTATTAATATTTCACGCTGTTGATAATATACGTCTGAAATTGATCTGTTTTGAATGTATGGTGGTTTGTTTTTCCATTTCTAGATTTAATTTCAAACTAAATCTCATGTAAACAAATTGATGTAGCAAGTTTATCTTTCAACATTTTGAAATTTTATGTAATCAAATACGCTGAGAGAATGCATCTGAAATATGGCCTTTTGAGTTGCAGAATTATTGTTTCTTGGTTTCATATCGCTTCTTGGAGAGAAGCCTATTTCTATGATTTGTATAACAGAGGCAGCAAATTCCTCTATGCTTCCGTGTAAGAAGAGAAATGATCATGTGGGCAACGCCCATTGTTCCAAACGTATAAACATCATACTCTACTCTCCGCGTAATTGTACAAACAGCTAATCGGTGCGTAATTGTACAAATAGTAAATCCGATAAGCTCCGGATGGTGATCCCTATCGGCGTTCACCGTCACTTAATGATGGATGTGCTAGTATCTAAGTATCTTAATCTTAATTATTTTTTCAAACATTATATCTTAATCTTACCGCAGGAGGAAGAGTTATATCTGCCAATGATGTGGCAAGTCAAGCATGGAAGTGAAGTGGTGAAAGTGGAGTGTTGATGGGCTTATTCATATTGGAAGCAATGATTAAAGTCTTGGATGCAAAGCTGCAGGTGGAGTTATTTTAATATAAATGGGCATATGACTGTAAGACCTTTTTAGGCAGGCTTGAAATGTGATAGGGAGAGCATGTAGTAACCTTGTATTTGAGGGAAGGTTGGCCAGTTTTGGTCAAGGGAGAAAGTTAGGTCAAGAGTTGTCGTTTCAAGCACCTTGTCTTGGTAGCTCATTATTTTTAAAACTTGTGGATTGCATACTCCATCAAAATCAGCAGAGGTGAAGGCTCACTTGGATTGATTGGCTAGTTTTGGTCAAGAGAACAAAGTTTCATATCTCTATTGGTTATGGTGTTGGAGCTAAGGAATGCATATTGTGGGACCCTATTGACCACAAATCATCAATAGTAGAGACATATACCATGAGAAGTTGTTCAAGATCACAAAGGAAGATTTGTTTGCAAACTCAAAGAATCATTGTATGGCCTAAGATAACCACAAAATGGTACAAGATGTGTGATTCTTTCATGGTGAGTCAAAGTTCTTAAGAAGTGAGTATGATCATTTTGTTTATGGCATATTCATTATCTTGGTGTTATATTGATGATATCCTTGTTGCAAGCAAAGCATGGTTGAGATCAGTAGCTTAAAGGATCAATTGGCTAGGGATTTCGATGAATAATCTAGGAGAAACAAAACAAATATTGGGAATAGAAGTACACAAAGATGTAAAAATGGTAAGTTGTGGTTGTCACAGATGAGGTTCAATTTGAACATTGTGAAACCAATAAATACCCCTTTAGCTTTCCATTATAAAAAAATTTAAAGTTTTTTTCATGGTAGTAAGGAATAAAAGGATTATATGTCTCATGTAACTTATGCAAATGAAGTAGGAAGGTTAATGATTGCGATGGAATGTTCAATTATTTCACATGGAGTTGGTGTTGTCAGTGGACACATGAAAAAACTAGGAAAGAGTATGGAAATGGGTGCTTCGGTATCTGAGAAGCACGAATATCACAGAAAAAATAGGAAAGAGTATGGAAATGGGTGCTTCGGTATCTGAGAAGCACGAGTATCACCTACAGTGGTTTCAGTGATTTAATTTGTGGTTATGATGATTTAGAAGATTGAACAAGAGGAGATCTACCTCATCTTCAGGTTATTGATAGACGTGGAGTGGTCCATACTGGAGAAAACTTCAGGTTATTGATAGAGGTGGAGTGGTCCATACTGGAGAAAACTGTTCAGACATATTCATGAAACTAGTTTCATTAGAGAAGTTGCGGTGATGTTTGGCTTCTCTTGGCTTACAAGAAGGTGATTTTTTATTTGTAGGGAAAGGTGTCAGGAAATTGTTGTCAAGGTGGAGATTGTTGGGTTGTGACAACACACCTTGCAGTTACATTTATTTGGGTGGAGGTTTCTCAGGATTTTGGCTTTCCATTTTCCTTGTAATACCCATCGGCCGAACCCAATTGTAAATATAATATGAATGTACTTAAGTCGGTGCGTTGTTTCGACCTCATTTGGTAATGCACGTCATGTGGCATAGTGCGTACATGAACTGCACAGTAAAATGATGTAATATGTACATTCTAGGATACCATGTGCAGTAACTAAGGTCCGTGCAGTATAGAGGACAACGAGCCTCATGTATATGATATGTGTTATAGGTTGGTGAGCAGGGTATTATAAGTTGGGATGCTTGTGTTTTGGTATTAGGCTGGAACGCCTAGATGTCAAAGGCCAATGCGCCTACTTTGTACATGACTCATGATTAATATAAAATACATCGTTGCGCATAGACCGACCATGATAAAAGAGATGGGGGACTGAACTTCACCAGTTAGGGAAAGGGGGAGGCAAAAGTCAAGGGAATATTATATTAATATTTCCTAAAATGTAAAGTATGGATAATTATTTTATCCTAAGTTCTAAAGTTGGAGACAAGTGGACCAAAGTAACTTCCGATATGACAAGTGTCAAGTTGGGGACATGCATTCATATTGTTGGGGGAACTTAGCTAATTGGGAGACTTCGCACGGATACCTTATGAGCAGCCCGACGACCATCATTCTCACCATCACTTTTCATGAAGAGTTCACAGTGATTCTCCTCCACACTCAGTTATCCAGTCAATGATTCCATGACCATTTCACTCATACATTCCGTTATCCTTGAGACAACCTTTTCACCATTCTAGAGCCTGTTTCCATAGCCCTTTTGGTTGGTGTACCTATTTAGCTTGGAGCGAGATTGAAGAAGTGGGTTGTCAGGCCCGTGCACAATTCTCTGAGCGAGAGAATTGCTGGGGATTGATTCCTAAAGGTGCTAGACTGCAGCTACAGTGCTCTGAGACTTTCGGTCTGGCCTGTTGCTAAAGCCCTGGAAGGGAAGTGGGGCAGCCAAGGGACTGTTGAGTAGAGAAGGGGCACACTTCCTTGGGTGGGACAGGCATGTGGGGAATGAGAAATTGTAGGCTGTTAGTTGAGTGAGCACCTGAGATGGATTCTTTCTTGTTGTCCATGAGCCTTAGCCTGGATAGGAACCCTTTACCCTAGGTGGAGTTTAGTCCCAGCTCGGGGGTGACTCACTGTTGAGAGTGATGAATAGTGTAGTCTATGGCTAGGAGGTTCTTGGACCGTCTGTAAGCAGTTGGTGATAGTCTTTCTAAGATAAGTACCAATTGCATGATAAAATGATATGCTGCTTTGTTATTTACATGCCTATGTTACGATTTTATCATATATGTGATTATGATTTCTTGTGTGTTTATGGGTAATTTCCTGTAAATGATGCATATCTACAGTTACTGTTATTTCAATATAAAATTCATATGTTACAGAAAGAAAATTGTTGTTTATCTTTAAAGCTTCCGCAAGAATGTTGTATGTATATGTTTTAGCTGCATGTAGTTTAAAGAGTAAATATAGGTGGCATAGCTCAGTTGATTACTGGGAATGTTACCGATTGGTGTCAGAGCATGAGTGGTTGCTCTGGAGTGGCGCACTCCAACCTGTGGTTGGCCGGGGGAACGTTACAGAATGGTATCAGAGCTTTAGTTCAACACTGATCTTGGATGGGCCAGAGGGGTTCAGTTGAAGAGAATATTCACAGAAGAGTAACTTCGAAGTGACCAGAATTGGAGTCACGGAGTGTCCATGGAAAAATGTTGGCGTGCTGGCGCGCACGCGGTAAATTTTGGCACCGCACGGGAAAACGATGGCATGCTAATGTGCGCGGTAAATTGTGGCACTGCGCGGAAGATTATTATGTGTAGATGCACACGTTGAATTTAGCCTAGACCGGTGAGCACACACATAGTAATGTGCACATGGGGTGCGCAAGTATTGCTTAATGCAGAGGAGTTTTGTTAGTACGTGCATAAGTATGAGTATAAGTTGTCTCATGATGGTGTATTCAATAGTGTGTGTAGATATTTAGGTGCTATGGAATATATTAAACCTGACATGGTGCATGCATAGGACGAAATGCATGTGGAATATCGGTGCGCGGTACAAAAACTGTGCGCAGTGGATATTGGCGCACAACGCAAGAGTAGTGCACGTGAGTTGTCGATGTGATGAAGAATAAATGCACAGTAGATTTAGGTGCACGGAAAAGCGTTTTACCTTGTAATATTGCTATGCACGATAAATATAAATGAACAGGTCAAGTTTAATGCACACGAAGTCGCTTGGAAGGTGATGAGTCTGAGTTTAAATTGCATAATAATAAAATAAAAGGAAACACATAACCGCATCGAAGCATTAATTGAAAAGAATTCTGAGTTTTAATTTCCTCCGATTTAGACAGATGAAAATAAAAATATAAGATTACAAGAAAAATTTATTATAAAAGAAAACAAGATTCATAACATCACCAGATAGGAATTGTAATAAAACAGTCTAAAATTCGTTTCTGTATTTATATAGTCATATTAATCACAAAATTACAAAAGGGTGATGACAGCAGTTAGCCTGTTGTAAAAATGGTTGTTTGAAGAACAACCCTATCATCTCTGGTACTCTTTACCTCCGCTACTGGCTGTTCAAAATTCGCTGAGACATTCTTATCTTAGTTGAAGACTTACTTCAGCTTAGCGATCTCCGCCTTTAAGGAAGAATCTAACCAGACCGGTTGATTCTCTCCAACACTTTCGGTCCCTTCAGCTGTAGATTCCTCCTTCTTATGCCGCTTACTCCTTTTCTTCTTAGCAGCTGGCTTATTGATGACTAAATCTTTTATAGTGAGATTCAGCTTGACTTCCAACCGCGAGTCTGTAGTCGGCTCTGTATGAAACTTGGTTGCTAGAATGTGCTCAAGGACCCTTTCCTCCTTACTCGCAGGAAAGTCTAGCATGTTGTCCGAATAACCAGTCTCACTCGATCCAGCCTTGTCCATGTATCTCAAGTTGTGGATACCGAAAGGTGTTTTTACAGAGAGTAGAAAGTCGAGCAGTTGGGGATTACCTCGATTATGGATACGTAAATATCTTCATACTTGGGGAGTGGTAATTATAGAATTCCATTTATGAAGCGTAGATGGATTACGTACAAGAGCATTGGATTGCCATGTTCGGCCAATCCATTTCGAATGATTATCTTTTGAGTTCGTTACATGGTGGCATTCGGTTGATGTCACATGGCTGTGAAGTACCAAACGAGTGAAGTAGGGTGATCTGACTAAGCCATCACCTGCTCCACAAGTGGTGGATTTGACATGTTGAGACACGTGATACCGCGTCTTGGCGAAAGTGGTTTCTGTGAACCACCTTCTTGCAAAAGTGTATCTCGGAAGGCACTGCGCATTTGTGTTTTCGAGACTTGGGTATTATCTAGAATTGTTGTGGTGATAACACCAGGAAACCAGGAGTGATAATGCTGATGTGTATGTTGAATCGAAATGGTGCATATTCTCATGAATTGCTGAATTGTTAGCCTGATTAGTTTCAATGGCTGCACGTTTTGCAGAATTAACAACAACTCGATCAGGTCAGACCAGTGCAAAGTCCATAAGAATGGAAGAAGCATAGGCGAATTACAGTCAGCAAAATGAGAGCAGAGGGGTGGATGTCCATTTGGGCATGGAAGGAACGAACTCCAACGAACATGGAGAAGAAAGGAATGAAGATATGAATATGGCTGAGACCATTAAGAATTTGTAGAAGGATGTCTAAATCCATAAAGATGATAATGAAAGGCTTATGAAAGCCAAAGAGAAGCAGGATGACTTCAGCATGAATCTATTGGAGGGTTTGAATAGAATATAAAATAAATTGGTTAAGGAGAGTGGATCAAGTGAATCTGGGAATCACAAACCTTCAAAGGAGAAAAGAAAAGTAAAAAGTACTAGTAGACATCACCATCATTCACAAAGGCATTCCCATAAGAGAGCAGGCAACAACTCAAGTCTATCCCCTGTCAAAAGGTATAAGAGATCTGGGGTGGATGAGCTGCAAGGAGAAATGAACAAAATCAAACCTCCTACATTTGATGGTGAGGACAAGAAAGTTGAAGATGCAGAAACATGTTTTCTAGGCATGAAGAAGTATTTTCAATTTCATAATTATTCTTCTCATGCAGAAAGTAGAATCTCTATCTATCAACTCAAAGGATAGGCCTCCATGTGGTGGGATCAACTTGTGTAGGTACAACACATTGTAGAGAAAAGTGTTACTTGGAGGGAATTCAAGAAGTATTTTGAGAAGAAGTACTTGACTAAGAGGTACTATGACAAGAAAATGAAAGAGTTCTTTGAAAGAAAGCTTGGAATTATGACCATAGATGAATATGAGAGAAGGTTTCTGGAACTGTTGAAGTATGTCTCTTTCATCAAGGATGAGATAGACAAAATTCAAAGGTATTTAAGCGGATTGCCATCGTTCATCAGTGACAAAATACAGTATGATGATCCCAAGACATTAGAAGAGACCATAAGGCGAGCTAAATGCCTATATGATCAGCAGAAAGAAAGGCCAACTTTCCAAAGGGCTTGGGAAGACAATAAGAAATTCAAGGTGGATCAAAGGAAGAAGGGAGCTAAGCCACCATTCTTCAGAAATAATCCAAAAGGACAGCAAACGCCTAAAGAACCTAGAACAATTGACACAGGGAGTCAAGGGCCAAGACAACTACCTATGCAATGTTGGGGTTGTAAAGGGGACCATAGGTTCAGATATTGTCCTCATAGGGGTGAAAAAGGTAGGGTTGTTCACAATGTATAGCGAGCAGAAATAGTGGAGGACATGGGTAGATATGTGCGAAGGATTTATGCAGCCCTGGACAAAAAGAAAGAAGAGTAGCAGTCCCACATGATTGAAGTGGAAGGTATGATCAACAACCAAATCATTGCTATTTTAATTGATTCAGGAGCTAGTCATAGTTATATAGATCCTAAGATGGTGGAAAGTTTGCAAAATCCCAAGAAGCAAGCATGGAAAATCCTGGTTGGTGCAACTGGCTACATGAGCCAGAAGAAAAGTTAATGAGATGGTTAAGTCATGCCTCATAGACATGAATGGATTGAACACTAAAGAATATTTAAACATCTCGCCTTTAGGTTCCTATGACTGTCTAATTGGGATGGATTGGTTGGACCCACATCATGCTCTATTGGATTGTCATAACAAAGCATTCACTTGCTTGTATGAAGAAGAGAATCACAAGAAAGTGCAAGGAATTCCCAGGGTAGCAACCATTAGAGAAATTTTGGCATTGCAGCTGAAGAAATGTTATAGAAGAGAATGTGAAATATTTAGAGCTCATATGGAGGAGACACCTAAAGACAAGGTGCCAAATTTGGAGGATTATGCATTCTTGAAGGAGTTTGAAGATGTATTCAAGGAAGTACCAGGACCACCCCCAAAGAGAGACATTGATTTTTCTATAAATCTGACACCAGGAGCAGCTCCCGTGTCAAAGAATCCTTACAGAATGAGTACACCAGAATTAAAGGAGTTACAAATGCAACTTGAAGAACTTCTGAAGAAGGGGTATATACGCACAAGCGTGTCACCTTGAGTTGCCCCAGTCCTGTTTGTGAGAAATAAAGATGGATCACTAAGGTTGTGCATTGACTTCAGACAGTTGAATAAAGTGACTGTAAAGAACAAGTATCCTCTGCCAAGGATCGATGATCTTTTTGATCAATTGAAGGATGCAAAGATTTTTTCAAAGATAGATCTCATATCATGATACCCCCAGGTAAGAATTAAAGAAAAAGATATTAGCAAGACCGCCTTCAGGACAAGGTATGGTCATTATGAGTTCACAGTGGTACCATTTGGGTTGTCAAATGCACCAGTTGTTTTCATGTTCTTAATGAATGATGTTTTCCGAGAGTATTTGGACAAGTTTGTCATTGTCTTTTTGGATGACATTCTTATATACTCTAAGTGAGAGGAAGAGCATGAACATCATTTGAGGATGGTGTTGCAAGTATTAAGGGAATGTCAGTTATATGCCAAATTGAGCAAGCGCTCATTTTATTAGAAACAGATTCATTATTTGGGGCATATCATTTCAAAGGATGGGATAACATTGGATCTTGAGAAGATAGAGGCCATTAGAGAATGGTAATCATCGAAGAATGTGACAGAGGTGAGATCATTCATGGGTCTTGCAGTCTACTACATAAGATTTATTGAAGGATTCTCAAAGATTGCACATCCAAACACTTCTTTGCAAAGAAAGGGAGTGAAGTTTCAGTGGACACTGGATTGTGAGAAGAGTTTCCAACACTTGAAACAATTATTGACAAGTGATCCAATATTGAGGATCGAAGACCCAGAAGAAGACTTCATCGTATGCACCAATGCATGTAATGAAGGACTTGGTGGAGTTCTCAGTCAAAATGGGTTTTCCATATGTTACGAATCAAGGAAGTTGAAGGATCATGAAAGAAACTATGCCACTCACGATTTGGAGTTGGCAGCCATAGTGCATGCCTTGAAGAAATGGAGACACTACCTCATGGGAAAGAAGTTTGAGCTAAGAACAAACCACAATGGTCTGAAATATTTATTTGATTAGCCAAATCTAAATGCTAGACAAAGCAGATGGTTAGAATTCCTAAGCGAATATGACTTTGATATAACACATATCAAGGGGAAAGAGAATAAAGTGGACGATGCACTCAGCAGGAAGGTATGTCAATTACATGCTACAACCATTAGCATGTACCAAACTGATGTTAAAAGCAAAATTTTGGAGGCTGCTAATGCAGATCTGTAGTACAGAGAATTGGTAGCAATGCTACAGCAGGGTAAGATACTTCGGAAGGTGGATGATTATAAGTTGGGGATAGATGGAATATGGTTGCGCAAGAACAAGATTTTCGTTCCAAAAGTACAGGACTTGAAACGTATGATTTTGCATGAAATGAATAATGTTCCTTATGCAAGGCACCCTAGATATCAGAAAACTATGGCAGTGATCAAGAGCCCTTAGTTTTGGCTAGGTATGAAGAAAGAGATCGTCGAGTACATCGCTATATGTATGGAATGCCAGAAAGTGAAAGCTGAGAATAGACACCCAACAGGGTTGTTGCAACCTTTAACCATTCCTAAATGGAAGTGGGAAGTGGTGACAATGGATTTTATTACGGGATTGCCTAGAATAGGCAAGTTGCATGATTCGATCATGGTGGTAGTGGACAAGCCTACAAAAGCTTCCCATTTTATTTCACTAAAAACCATGCACAAGGAAACAAAGGTTGTTGATATTTTCATGAAGGAAGTGGCACGATTGCACGGGATTCCTAAAGAAATTGTATCCAACAAAGACTCGAAATTCACCTCGAATTTCTGGAAAGGGTTGTTCAAAGGATTCAGAATGAATATAAACTTTAGTATAGCTTATCATCCTAAGTCTGATGGACAAACAGAAAGGGTGAATAGGGTGATAGAAGATATATTGAGAATGTACGTGATGGACAAACCATCGAAATGGGAAGACTACCTACACTTGGTAGAATTCGCGTGCAACAATGGGTATCAGAAATCATTGAAGATGAGCCCATTTGAAGCACTTTACGACAAAAAGTGCAATACTCCAGTTAGTTGGGATAATCCAGTTGATAGAACAATAGTTGGGCCAGAGTTGCTCAGGGATATGGAGGACTGGATGACAAAAATTAACCAGAATTTAAAAGCTTCCCAAGACAGACAAAAAAGTTATGCCGATAAGAACATAAACCACAGAGAATTCAAAGTGGGTGATCGTGTTTTCCTGAAAGTGAAAGCTAACAGGAGTTCCCTGAAGTTGGGAAGTTGTGCCAAGTTGGCAGCTAGATTTTGTGGGCCTTTTGAAATCCTGGAGAGGATTGGTCTAGTTGCTTATATGATTTCATTACCTACATCTATGTCTATTCATAATGTCTTCCATGTATCATTGCTAAAGAAATATATGCCTGATGCTAATCATGTTATTAATTGGAATGTGATTCAGGTGGAACAAGAAGGAGCTTTTCAAGTGCATCCGGTGTGCATTCTAGACCGGAAAGTCAAACAGCTTTGGAACTGAGCCATAGGGCTTGTAAAAGTTCATTGGACCTGTTACGGTCCCGAGGATGCTACTTGGGAACATGAAGATGCAATGCAGGCAGAATACCTACATATTTTTGAATATTTTTGAAAATTATGTTATATATGGGCGTATGATGCACTGAGGACAATGCATAAATAAGGGTAGGGGATTGTAATATCCCTCGGTCGAACCCAATTGTAAATATAATATGAATGTACTTAAGATGGTGAGTTGTTTCGACCTCATTTGGTAATGCACGTCATGTGGCATAGTGCGCGCATGAACTGCGCAGTAAAATGATGTAATATGTACATTCCAGGATACCGCGCGCAATAACTACAATATAGAGGACAACGAGCCTCATGTATATGATATGTGTTATAGGCTAGTGAGCCGGTTATTATAAGTTGGGATGCTTATGTTTTAGTATTAGGCCGGAACGCCTAGATGTCAAAGGCCAATGCGCCTACTTTGTACATGACTTATGATTAATATAAAATACATCGTTGCGCATAGACCAACCACAATAAAAGAGATGGGGGACTGAACTTCACCATTTAGGGAAAGGGAGGACCAAAAGTCAAGGGAATATTATATTAATATTTCCTAAAATGTAAAGTATGGATAATTATTTTATCCTAAGTTCTAAAGTTGGAGACAAGTGGACCAAAGTAACTTCCGATATGACAAGTGTCAAGTTGGGGACATGCATTCATATAGTAGGGGGAACTTAGCTCATTGGGAGACTTCTCACAGATACCTTACCAGTAGCCCGACGACCATCATTCTGACCATCACTTTTCACGAAGAGTTCATAGTGATTCTCCTCCACACTCATTTATCCAGTCAATGATTCCATGACCATTTCACTCATACATTCCGCTATCACTGAGACAACCATTTCACCATTCTGGAGCCTATTTCCATAGCCCTTTTGGTTGGTGTACCTGGTTAGCTTGGAGCGGGATTGAAGAAGTGGATTGTCAGGACCGTGATCAATTATCTGAGGGAGAGAATTGTTGGGGATTGATTCCTAAAGGTGCTAGATTGCAACTACAACACTCTGAGATTTTCGATCCGACCTGTTGCTGAAGCCCTGGAAGGGAAGTGGGGCAGTCGAGGGACTGTTGAGCAGAGAAGGGGTACACTTCCTTGGGTGGGATAGGCATGTGGTAAATGAGAGGCTGTAGGTTGCTAGTTGAGTGAGCACATGAGACGAAGTCTTTCCTGTTTTCCATGAGCCTTAGCCTGGATAAGAACCCTTTACCCTGGGTGGAGTTTAGTCCCAGCTCGGGAGTGACTCACTTTTGAGAGTGATGAATAGTGTAGTCTATGGATGGGAGGTTCGTGGATGGTTTGTAAGCAGTTGGTGATAGTATTTCTAAGATAAGTACCAATTATATGATAAAATGATATGCTGCTTTGTTATTTACATGCCTATGTTACGATTTTATCATATATGTGATTATGATTGCTTGTGTGTTTATGGGCAATTTCCTGTAAATGATGCATATGTTTAGTTATTCTTATTTCAATATAAAAGTCGTATGTTACAGAAAGAAAATTGGTGGTTATCTTTAAAGCTTCCGCAGAATGTTATATGTATATATTTTAACTGCATGTAGTTTAAAGAGTAAATATAGGTGGCATAGCTCAGTTGATTACTGGGAATGTTACTGACTGGTGTCAGAGCATGAGCGGTTTCTCTGGAGTGGCACACTCAGGCCTGTGGTTGGCCGAGGGAACGTTACATTCCTGGTGTTAGTGTTAGCACTAGAGGTTGTTCTTAGACTGCTTTAAAAACAAGCCTAATACCCATCAGAATTTGAAAAATTAAATCAATTTAAATGGGTGGATCAGAAAGAAAGAACAAGAAGGAGGGAAACAGTCTAACTGTAGATCGGTGATCTACCATTGGGCATGGAGTCAAAACCACTATGCAGATTGAAGGAAATCAAGCTAATATATTGAAAAATTATTGAATAGAAACAATGATTAACAGGTCAGGATCCTTTGCTTCTCATGGATCCATTAATCAAAGTTAGCCTTTGATCCTCAAAACCTGCAATATATTGAATCAAGAAGATAACAAAAGAAAAGGAAAACAAAGAAGACATTCTGATAAAAAACTCTCATGAATCTTTAATGGCAGAAAATGTCGATTACAAACATGCCCTTAGGCTTACAAATAAGAAGCTAAACTGCTCTTCCATTGCTCTCCTATCTTGGATCATGAATCCAACCTCTCTACAATAGATCCTTCCTTCATTAAATATAAAATAACATCCAAAATACTTATCAGGTTGCATCTCATCTCTTTCATTGGATTCTTGGCCTTGGAGATAGATGGAAATAATTAAAGAGACAAAAATCCAACAAACTGCTAAATTTTAGAAAGTTGTTGGAAGTCATTAATTAATCTGTTTCTAACTCACTACATGAGGTTTTAATGGAGTTAAATCTTAGGTGCAGGTGTCCTTTAACATCTAAATGATCTTTGAGAAGTCATGCAAACCCTCCTTGACAGGTGCCAACCTCCAAACAAGGTGAATATCCAATAATTGTCTGAGTTTGCAGTGCACTAGTTTTTTAATTTTATCTTTCAAATGCCGAAATGGGTCAGGTTGATTTTTAGTCATGAGGTCAATGCCATAATCATGCTCCTCCACAAAAAAATTCAGAAGAACATACATCACCATTTGATATTTATGATAAAATATTTAGAAGAAGTCGCTACATGAAATAAGTTTGCAGTGCTTGTATTAGTTCGTAGTGCCATCCTGCAGCGCAATTGAGCTCGTTTTTATGAAAGATTGGCCATACTTTTAATGTCTAAGAGGGATCCCATACAACTGTTTAAAACCTGTGTCTTAGAATGATTTCAAAATCACAAGGTTTTTGACAATCCAAAGACAGAGGATTTGCAGTGCCAGTTTGCAGCACAAAATTGTAGTGTAGGGTTAAAACAGACAGTTCGCAACACAACAATATCAGTTGGAGAAAATGACTTGTTTGCAAAAGGGAACTGTAGGATGACCCTAGCATACCAACTTTGGCCAATGAACAGGTTTTAGAACACCATAACGGTGGATTTGAGAGTTAGAAGCACGTGAACATTTAACAATTCACAGCGCCAACAATACATAACAACTCTATTTTCTTAGTCAACCTTTTAAGGAGTAAGAAAATCATCAAGGGGTACCTGTTAATGTTTGAATTTAGGTTGGTTCTTTGTAAACCTAAGATGGACTTAGAGGGAGGCATACAATGTGCCAACACCTGGAAATGATTAAGAATCTCATATTTAAATGAAGAATCCCATGAGGAGCTTCTTGAGACTTATATTCAATTCTCCATTTTGTCTTAGCAATAAAGAGAATACCATTTCCCCCATTTCACCTCTATTGTGTGACTATTTTTCTTCTCTATTACTATGTTGATTAACAACTATTTGCAGGTGTTGCTACTAACACAAGGGAGTGAAATTCTTTGATATTTAAACATATCATAGCTTGGTATCCCCATCAAAATTTATCTAGGAGATTAGAAACTATGATTATCCTGCTGAAAATATCTGACTACAAAGAGGATAAAAAGGGAAAAATTTGAAGAGGAATATGATTTGGGTTGATGGACCATTCTCTCCAATTAGACGAGTTTGAATCAGTGTTCCATTATTGGTAGATTTTGGATCGTTGTTCTGCTTTGAGAATATATTTGAGGGTGAGGAAGTTGGGGTTAGAATGAATTTATGGAAGTTTCTACCATGAATCTTCCCAGAAGAGGGTGGATCTTCCATCTATGACTTCCTAGAAGATATGAATTTGAATTAAGGATTTTTGTTTCCAGGTTTTGTTCCATATTAAGGACTCAAATATTTCTCCTATGATTCTAATGAGATCCGAGGAGGGAATGTTATTAGTATATTTGTTTCACCAAAGTTCATGCCAAATTTCACCCTTGGATTGAAGCCAACACTGCTAGGTTTTCACTCCAAGAATATTATTAATTATTTCTAGGTCTCTCAACCACAATCCTCCACTTATATTGGGGGACAGAGAGTGCTCGAGGTCACCAATGCCCATTTCCTAGTAGTATTATCACCTTTCCATAAGAATTCCCACTGGAGAGACCTGATAGCCTTGAGAATATGCTTGGGGGAAATAAGGGCTGAGAAGAGATAAAGTGGGATGGCTTAAAGGAACAATTTCAAAAGGATGATCCAACCAATGAGGTTTAGGGGATGGAAGGTCCAGTTGGAGATATTTCTACCAACTGGGGAGAGGATATGTAAGGAAAAATTACAAACATTTGAATCAAGGAGAGGAACACTAAGGTATTTTGGATGGAAGGGGGATCCTAGAGAATCCAACAATGTGAGACACATGGAATTGGACTGAAAGAGGAGCGTTGAAAAAGAAAATTTGTGATTTTAAATGATTAATGGAGGTGCCAAAATCCTCCATGAATTCATCCAATTTTTAAAAACCTCTAGCCTCTCTTGCTGAGGAAATTCCCATTGTCATGGTTTCATCAACAAAATGATTATAAAAGAGGGGGGAGTCTAAGGAATGAAGTGATATTCTTGAAGTTTATGAGAGTGAATGGAATATTTTAGACTATGATCCAAACCTTCTGCCTTGAGAATGAATATAAAAGGACAAAGGGGGTCACCTTGTTGGGTGCCATGGGAGGGACAAAAAGGGTAGGAGGGGAGTCATTAATAAACAAAGAGAAGAAGGCTAAGGAGATGAGATTCATAATCCAACTGACCCAAGAAGGATGAAATACAAATTCCAAAAGAACATCATTGATGTATTTCCACCTGAGTTTGTCAAAGGATTTAAACATGTCAATATTGATCAAAATTCCTGGGGATTTGGTGGTTTTTAAGGAATGAACCACCTCATGGGCCAGTATTATGTTGTCCAAAATCTATTTACCTTCCACATAACTAGTATGTTTCAGGGAAATAAGGAGGGGCATGAGTGGTTTAAGGTGTAAAGATATGGCTTTGGTGATGATATTATAAATCACATTACATAAGGAAATAGCCTGAAATTTGTTGGGGTCAACCACTTTCTCCTCTTTGGGGATCAATGTCAGAAAGGTGGTGTGAATACTAGGGAGGACATTGAATATTTTTTAATATTCAACAATAAGAGCCGAAACATAATTCTTTATAACAAGCCAAAAATGGTGGAATAAATTAGAGATGAGGCCATCCAAACCTAGAGATTTCCTTTGGGCCATATTCATGACAATAGCTTCAATTTCGTCCAGGGAGATGGGTCTCATAAGATTAGCATTGTGGTCAATAGTGATCATTGGGGAATGTGATGAGTAATGGATTGGATAGTGACATAGCAGTCTTGTTGAGTTTTAGTTAACAAAGACTAGAAATAGGAGGCCATCTCCTGCTCTATTTCCTAATGAGAGGTGAGCAGGGAAAATTTTAGGGGCTATATATTGCCTATGGGCTAATTTTCCATGCTTTTTCCAAAAACAATATTTGCCAATTTCCATTTTTTCTAAAAGTGATTCACCCAAATTCTATAGAATACAATTATTTTACCTTAAAAACAACCCAAATTTTATAGAAAATATATAGAATCCTTAGAAATTTGAATATTTTTATAAAAATGTCGCCAAACATTTTATATTTTGCATATTAAGGACTAGTAATATTCTCCAAGGTTTCTACATTATGAGCTAAATTTTCATCCTTAAAATTATCCCTAGAGGTGAGCTTGTTACCTTGAGAAGAATTTAGTTGGGTAATGTGATTAGCATGCCATTGTCAAATCATTGATCTATGAAAAAATTTGGTATTGTTCTCCCCTTCCTTAATCCATTGAACCCACGATTTATACCTCCATAGAATTTTCTCTTGATTTCGTCTTTCCTCAATCTGAGAAGAGAGACCCTTTTCTTGTTGGGCTATGTCCTCCAATCACCCATGGATAATGATGCATTGTTGGATATCGACCATATTTTCTTCTAATTGTTTCTCAATGCTTGTCACTTTATCTCTAGTTGCCTCTTCCATATGGGCTACAAAAAATTGACATCCTTTCTTGAACTCTTTTTATAGATGCATGGCTGAAATTTTTCTAATAGCTACAACTCTTAGAATGCCTTAAACATTTCCATGTTTCCCTTCTTCATCAATACATGTGATTGTCTTGTTGTAATAGTCTATCTCTGGGTTTTTGATTAATAATACCTTCCATCTCCACCATGGAGGATTGATGGTCAGCCTGTCGATTTTCCGGGGCAACATTGATCTTATGAATTCTTCTAGCTATGTCATTTATTGTTGTTTCTTCTTGAATATTATGTACTGCCAAATTTATGTTTTTATTTAGAGGAGAATCTTTGTATAAGTGAGGTTCTTTGCAACCCTAGAACTAAAGAGGTGGCCTAACTGTCTCCCTAGTTGTCTTGTTTACCAGATCTATAGATTTACTGCTATTATGAATTGATACACTTTGTTGTCCATTAAATCTGTTTCTTCTAACCGGTGAACTATGTGATAGTTTTTGAAGATGCTTAAATTGTTTCTTCCTAGGATCAAACTTGTCCTTGTTTTCATGCTGCCATGTCTTTGTATTTTTAGACCTCTATTTAAATTGAGTGAAACATAGTTTAGTGTGCCTTATTACTTCATCCATTGTCTTTGGATTAAGAAATTCATTTTTGTCTTTCTATGCTTGAGGCAAACACGTCATTAATCTTTGACTTTTTTCCTTCTCATCCCTCTTATAGGGTACATATCCCATTAGATTCACAAATTTAGTGACAAAGTCTTTAATAGGAATCTATATTAGTTTAAGATCATGGAACTCTTTATCCTTTTCATCATAGTATCATTATGTTAATTACTTTTGTTTAAAATATTCCTTGAGCATTTTTCAATTCAACTCGTTGCTCCTAATCTTGTTAAATATTTTAGTCTCCTGCCACCAAATGGAAGCTTTACCATTCAGTTGGTACAAAACTAACCTAGCCCTCAATTTTCTTGGGTAATTATAGATTTGGAAATATTTACCCATGTTCAAAAGCCAAGATTCTACTCCCTTCTCATAATCACCATCAAAACTGGGTGGTCAGATTTTCTTAAACTCACTAAACAATTATTCCTCATGCCATTTCCTCTTCTTAGTTTTGGGTACATTCTTTTTTAAAATGTTATTTTCAGAGTTATCCTCACTATTTTCTTCATTTAATAGCTTTGTTTTATCACTAATCTTTGGATGGTCTTTACTCTTGTATGACTCTTCATTGGAAAGTTCATTTTTAGCATTATTAGAAGTCTATCCTATCTATTTGAACTATTTCATATCAGTCATGTTTCTAAGGAGAATCTCATTTAACTCTTCTTGTTCTTTGCTAGTCTTGAGTAATTTTTCATTGTTTGCCTTGATACTTTGTAATTATGCCTTTATTCTATGCATAGTTTCCAACAATCCTATAGAGTTATCTTGTGGTTGCTCATTATTTAGCTCCACATACATTTGTGGTCCACATGGTGTTTATTTACCAGGTTCTTCAACCATGGTACTTTTTTGTTTGATTCTGATATGTGAAAAAAACAATTAGTGTCAATTCTTGTTCTCTTAAATATTTATAGATGTATATGTTTTGTTAAGCAAAACAATTTTGTTCGTTTTGAACTCATAAGGTCGTAGTGTTTAAACTTGGCTCTCATACCACTTGTAATAACTCCACATGCCCCAATTTTTTTTTTAAATATCTCTATGTGCAATAACATATTTATATAGGAATAACTAACATATAGTTTATTAGTATTCATTTTGGTGTATGACTATCATGACTTTTCCATGACATAAATAAATACTAATTACTTTCATTATCAATTTTCCATCATATCGAACTTCAAATCAAGCATGAATTCTATTCGATTCAAGGATAAGTGTAGATCATTTTTATCATATTCCTTATATACACATTTATTCACATTTATTCATAGGGTAGTAATATCCCATTTTTATTTCCTTTTTAATAAATTTATTTACTATGCAGGAGGTTATAAATCCAAGGCTTAGGAGGGAATTGTTTCCTCTTAGGTGAGCTTCTATTTTCACCACTATTAATATATATCAAGGGATTAAAGATACTAAAATATTAAATCAATATTTATCAATAATAACTTGTA
The DNA here is from genome assembly GCA_009831015.1 of Picea engelmannii. Taxonomy (NCBI): domain Eukaryota; kingdom Viridiplantae; phylum Streptophyta; class Pinopsida; order Pinales; family Pinaceae; genus Picea; species Picea engelmannii. The sequence goes on from ML782287.1 coordinate 22,036, forward strand.
AATAAAGGGTTTAATCCATATGAGTATGGATTATTTTCTTTTTATTTAAATACATCCACAATGAAACCAATGTAGTGTAATTACTATAACACCACCACTGATTAATGCTTCGAATCATGTAATTACTTCCATAAATATTCCCTAGCTTTCAACTATAGGGTTTTTACAACTGTGATACGAACTTAGGCTCCGAGCTCCAAGCTACAACTTCTTTACATAGTTGTCACTCGGATGTAAACGTTCTAATCAAGTCATATTAAGACTTGTGCTTATTGTACTGCCTCCCAGGCAGTATACATAGTGATGAGTTGGGGTTGACTATTCTATTAATTTGGTCTGACTTTAAATTTTTTGTAAAAATCTTAATGTATAACATAAGAAACTAAAATTTTTATTTTTTAATATGTAAAAAAATTGAATTTTCTTACCTTTCATTGGCTGATAACTTTATAGTGTTATTGCAGCCTTCACTTATTTCGAGATAAAAATTAACTCAATAACATTACAAACTACAAACTGGGTAAGTTAAATTTCTATTTTATATTATTTATATTTAATACTTTGTCAGACTGGCAGTACCCTCACTGTGCAGATTGGTCTTGGCATAAATACGTGGGTTGTGGAATTGAAATCGCAGTACAGCGCGCAACGTGGGGAGGCAGTACACGCAGCCACGCTGCCCTTGTTTAAATTACCACTCTATGTAGTCTCGAGTTTAGACTGTGATATAGTGCCACGTCGTTGGTTCCATTATGTTCACATTCAGTACATTACTTTTTTTTTTTTTTCCACGGTGGAAATTCCGCGCTGGAAACTCACCCCGATACTTCCCCACATAGTGGATGATATGGGAGTGATAAAGCTTCGCAGCCCCAGAGGACACAGGTTTCGAACTCGTGACCTCTCCCCAAACTGGAAGAGTATGCGCACGTCTTAACCAATTGTGCTATCCCATGGGACCTCATTCAGTACATTACTTAACAGTACCCATTTCTTAATTAAAATATTTATGCATGTCATCAAGATATATATCCTTTCAGTTTTTTTTCACTTCGTGTACATTTATTTCATTTCACGATACATCCTTTTATGACGGATAACCAAACATTTTCTGAAAAGAATCCATTAAAAGAAATTATCGTTTATAAAGAAAAGATTTATTATAATTCTGCTATATGTAAGATAAATAAATAGATTATTTGTTTATTTTTCTACAACAAAAGCAAATTGTTCATAGATAAACCATTCTACATGTTCTACCATTATTTTCTTGTATTTCTTGTTTCTGTAATATAAACTATATTCTTTGCGAATAAAAACATTTTCTCAACATTCAACTATACTCAAATGTCAATAGATTAGAGATCGAGAATACATGAAATACTTAAGACTAGACTTTCTCTACTATAACAATTTCTACAGGATTATTACAATTTCTACAGGATTATTTTCTTTGATTATTGCAATGTAATATCTCAGAACCAGAATAAAATGAATAAAATCTAGAAAACATATTTGAGCCCGCTTCAAGACTAGAAAAAATCTGAGACAACCAATTCCTCTCAACCATAGACCTGAACATCCAAGATTACTTGTTTCTATCACCCCCAAGCCTAAATCATTATTCCATAGGGACTGAAAATTTGTATAACTTTCTCCAGGTAAATTAGAGTTTGATTCTTTATCAGAACCATCAAATTCAACTCTTTCTCACAAGTAATCAACAACGTCCCACATCCTATATGCTTGTCTTTTCTTGTTTTACCAATAAGAAAATAGTTTTCCTGGGTATTTTTTCAACTTAGCCTCGTCCCTAACCTTAGGGAATATTCTTGGCCTAAGTTTTTGCTAGCTTGTTCCCTCACCTCCCACACATTTGGGAGTAGGTTTCCACTTGTCCTCATGGACAATATTTACTTTGGTGGTTTTTATCCTTTTTCACTCTTCCATGGAATAATCATTTACTCTTTGTAACTGGATTCTCTAGTCATTTTTTTTTAGTTAAATAATAAATTAAAAATAATATTTACAACAAAAATATTTATCATCATCAATGTTTATAATGATATAATTTTCACATAATTCTTTTTTCCAAACTTCCACAACATAATCATAAAAAATTAAAATATTTAAAAGTTTATAAATGGAGGGACATTGCAAATGCGATTGAATTGCTACATTCCTCAATGGCTATGTTGCATCATCGCATTCATTTAGGGTTGTCATGTTTGACTATGATTACTTATGGTTTACTATGTTCTACTATGGTTAACAATGTTTGACTATGGTTAATTATGGTTGACCATGGACAACCATGTTGACTATGGATGGACATGATTGAATTTAGTCAAGTATGGTTGGAAGTGGTTGACTAATATTGGTAATGGTTGATTAATGTTAACTATAATATAGGATGTTGATATAGTTTTCCCATGGTTAACTATCACTGCCAAAAAGGGACTAAGGTTAACCATGGTGGTTGTTCATGTTTCACTATGCTTGACAATGTTTGATGAGGTTATCTTCAATATTCAATCACACTGTGATGTTCATCTAGGGACAAGTTGCATTGTGACATTAAGAGGTTATATATATTATAATGTTAATATTTATTCACTTTTTATCTTCCTCATAGGTTATGTCACATTGCAACATTCATTAAGGATTGTGTCACAATGTGACATTCCTTAAGGGTTATGTTGGATTGTGACTTTACTTAAAAATTATGTCACATCAAGAGATTCATCTTGGATGATTTTGTTGAATTTCTATGTTCAACAATGTTGATCTAGATTATTTTTGGCACGAAATGAGAGCAGAGATATAACACAGAAATATACAGAGATATTGCAAGAGAGACAACAATATAACATAGATATATCGGAAATATAACAAGAGTCACAAATATACAGTAATACACGATTTCTATTAATGAAATAAATGTACAGAGACTGTAAAAATATAGAGTGAAAGACTCGCTAGAATGGTGACAACTTATTTATGAAAAGAGATGTGAAGGCTACTTGCATTCACAAGAAGATTATTGCTACAATGAGGCTCTAAGGGCCTTTTTAACATAAGCAAAATCCAAAACCCTAACCTCAGAAGATAAAAAGCCAAAAGGTTTGTGGGCCTCGATGGGGGTAGTTGATACGTCAACTTCCCGAGGGCATAACTTTTGCATTCAATCTCTGTTTGGGGCACTCGATACCTCGTTAGAAAGATCTATTTGAGGAATACAACTTTTGTGTGAGAAACATGAAGGATCTTACATCTTGCTCCCCGTTTTTCCAAAAAACGTTGTTTAGGGCCTCAAAACGGCTCTGAAAGTTCAGGACCCGAAAAACTGCTAAAAATAGTAAATTACCAAAATTGCCATAAAACTATTTTGAGCCAGTTGGAAAAGGTGGGTGGCCACTGATATCCACCTTGATCAATCCTCCCTCCTTAGGAAGCAATGGTCTCCATTGCGTCAAGTGCCCAGGGGAGAGGGAAAAGCATTTGCTGAATCTATATCTTGATGTGCTACTTGCCTTGTTGGAGAAGTTGCGTTGCTTAGCTTGTGGAAGGTTGTCATGAACCTGTTGTTGGCGGGGTTGAATCTGTTCAACCAATCAAGCTATCTGAGATGACTGTGTGCAGAAGGAATCTTTTCGTTTTGCTGCAATCTTGTTGACCTGCTTCTGTTGGATAGAAGGTGCTTGGGCTGAGGCTGTAGTGGTTGCAGTATCCTTTTGTTCCTCTTTTGAACAGATTGTGAACAAGATGAATTTTGTAGTATGAGATACTACCTTGCAGCACTGCTTAGGTGGGACAATAGTTGAAACTACCTATGGTATTCTGTAGAGATGACCCCCTAGAGTAACAATGACACTACAGGGTCGAAACTCATAAATAGCATGGCCCTTCCACATATATGGTTGGCCCAACAAAACATCACAGACATCCAATGGGGCAACATCACATAATTCCACATCCTTGAAGGGATGGATGTCGTATGACAATCGACACTGTTGGCTGACATGGAAATCTCGTCCTTGGTGAAGCCACCCGATGTTGTATGGTTGCGGGTGTGGTTTTTTCGACAATCCCAACTATTTGATGACCTCTGCTGAGATGATGTTCTTCAAGACTCTGCTATCAACAATAAAATGCAGCAGGGTCCTCTTCACCCACATTTGTGAATGAAAAAGGCGCTCCCTCTCTTCAGGATCTGTTGGTTCTTTTGATTGAATTTTTGCGATCGCGACAATAGGAGTGGGGTCTGCATCGATGATCTATCTTTTACCAGTATTTTCATAATCAGATTATGAATCAGGGTTCGACTCCTTGTCTTTGATCTCAACCACGAATGACTGTTTTCAGCGACATTCATCGGTGTTCTGCCATGGGATTTTGTTTCAATCGCACCATTTTATGGTGTCCTTCTTTGTCTTTTCGTGACCCTTCTTTTCCTATGGCTTAGACTGGTTTTCAGGAAGCAGTTTGTTAGGGATGTCTTTCTCATACTTTAGTTGTTGCGGATTTGTAGATCCGAACTCCTGTTTGTTATGGTGCTTAAACTTCTACTCGATTTTAACAACGTATCGATAAGCGGAACCGAGTGATAAGATGTCTAGAAAATCCATTTCAGTTTGGATGTATTTGTGTAGAGCCCCGCGGTATTTTAGAACCAAATTTCATTCGGAGTCCTTGATACCCAGCTTGGTGTGCAAGGTATGGAAAGTATTGGTGAACTTCGAAACTGCTTGGCCCCTTTTTTGTCACAGTGTGGTCCATCTCATATACTCGTCCTCATAGTTTCCAACAGGGTAATACTGTTCGTTTACTGCGTCCACAAAAAAATCCCAAGTGGGCTCGGTCCCATATATTCCATACTCCTCCGTGGAACTCTTCTCCCAGTAAGTTTCCCACCAATGTTTGACATGGGGCAGAGCTGTAAGGAGTGCGAAGGTGATATTTTCTCTGTCGGAAAAATTGTGAACAGAGAAATAACCTTCTAGCAGATTTAACCATTTGTCTAGGGCTTCTACATCTATCTGGCCTTCAAATATAGGAATATCAAAATTGACCTGTACCTTAAAAGGCGAGGTACCTCCAAAGTGGTCGCTTAATGAAGATGCGCCTGATGCTATCGGAAGACATTGAAGGATGTGGGAAAAATTCTCCATCATTTCGTTCCTATGTCGCGTGAGATCTTGCTCAAGCAAGAGATTGATAGAATCGTCTGCTCTGTCATTTTTATTTTCTTCCACCATTGAGGGTTTCTTGGGTGTGCGAGTGCAATTTTCCTCAAGAGAGACAAGCTCGAGACCCAACTTTCTATACTCAAACCTCGTCAGGGACATGCACTGAAAACCGATCAAGAGCAGCCTGCTCTGATACCACTGATCCAGATTATTTTCGGTACGAAATGAGAGCAGAGATATAACACAGAAATACACAGAGATATTGCAAGAGAGACAACAATATAACATAGATATATCAGAAATATAACAAGAGTCACAGATATACAGTAATACACGATTTCTATTAATGAAAGAAATGTACAGAGACTATAAAAATACAGAGTGAAAGACTCACTAGAATGGTGACAACTTATCTCTAAGAAGAGATGTGATGAATACTCGCATTCACAAGAAGATGATTGTTACAATGAGGCTCTAAGGGCCTTTTTAACATAAGGAAAATCCAAAACCCTAACCCCGGAAGATGAAAATCCAAATGGTTTGCGGGCCCCAATGGGGGTAGTTGATATGTCAACTTCTCGAGGGCATAACTTTTGCGTACAATCTCTGTTTGGGGCGCTCGATACCTCGTTAGAAAGATCTATCTAAGGACTACAAGTTATGTGTCAACGACATGAATGAATGTTCATGTTGCTCCACATTTTCCAAAAAAACGTTGTTTAGGGCCTTAAAATGGCTCCAGAAGTTCAGGACCCAAAAAACTGCTAAAAATAGTAGATTACCAAAATTGCTAGAAAACGTTTTGAGCCAATTGGAAAAGGTGGGTGGCCACTGATATCCACCTGGATCAAATGTTTATGTGGCATCACAAATTTCATCAAGGGTTATGTCTCATTGAATTTGGTTGACTTTAGTGGGCCAGAGTTGATTATGGTTGACTAAGGTTGACCATGTTTAATAGTAGTTAACCATGGTTAATTATAGTTTACCATGATTGACTAGTTTTTAGCATGGTTCACTATGTTTGACCATGGTTGGCTATGGTTGGACATGGTTAACCAAGGTTAACCATGTTTGACTATCATTAATAATGTTTGATCATGGCTGACTATGGCTAGCCATGTTTGACTATGGTTGGACATGGTTGACCATGGTTAACCATGTTAGATTATGATTAACCATGGTTGACCATGCCTAATCATGGTTTAATATGGTTGACTATGATTGACTATAGTTAATGATGGTTGGCTATGTTAGACCATATTTAACAATGATTGACTATGGTGGACCAACTTTGACCACACATTGATTATGTTTGACAATGGTTGACTATGGTTCACCATGTTTGACTATGTTTAATGATAGTTTGACCAAGTTTTATTATGTTTAACCATTGTTAACCATGGTTGACCATGTTTGACTATTGGTGACAACAATTGATTGTGTTTAACTATTATTGACCATGTTTGACTATGGTTGAATTGCTACATTTTTTCAATGGTTGTGTTGCATTTTTAACCATGGTTGGCCATATTTGACTATGGGTGACTATGATTGACCATGTTTGATGATGATTGATCCTATTTGATTGTGTTTGAATTGCTACATTCCTCAATGGTTTTGTTTCCTCGCAACGTTCATCAAGGGTTGAACATGTTTGTTTATGGTTAATCAGGATTAACCATATTCTAGTATTGTTAAACATGTTTGACTATGGTTGACAATGTTGACTATGATTGAACATGGTTGACTTTGGTTAAGTATTGTTGGAAATGGTTAACTATGGATGAAAATGGTTGATTAAGGTTTACTATAGTAAATGATGTAGATATGGATTGACCATGATTAACTATGGTTGACAAAAAGTGACTATGATTGACCATGTTGGTTGACTATGATTGACCATGTTTGACTATGGTTAATCATGTTTAACTATGGTTGAATTGCTACATTCCTCAATGGTTATGGTGCATCGCATTGTTCATTAAAATATGAACATGCTTAACTATGGCCAGTTATGGTTGACCATGTTTTACTATGGTTAACCAATTTTGACTATAGTTAATTATGGTGGACCATGGATGACTATGTTGATTATGGTTGAACATGGTTAACTTTGGTTAGGAATGTTTGTGAATGATTGACTAATGTTAACTATAGTAGAGGATGTAGATACGATTTAACCATGCTTAAATATGGTTGACCAAAATTGACTAAGGTTAACCATGTTGGTTGACCATGTTTCACTATGGTTAACAATGGTTGAAGCAATCAACTTAACTATTCAATCACATTGCAATATCCATCAAGGGATATGTCACATTATGACATTAACATGTTATATCTAATGCAAGGTTCATCTTGGTTGTCTTGTGATCACTCGTTACATTCCTCACTATGTCACATTGCAACATTCATAAAGGACTATGTCACAATGTGACATTCCTTAAGGGTTATGTTGGATTGTGACTTTACTCAATAATTATGTCACATCAAGACTTTCATCTTGGGTGGCTTAATTGAATTTCTACATTCCTCAATATTCATCAAGGGTTATGTTGCATTGAATTTGATTGACTTTGGTGGGCCATGGTTGATTATGGTTGACAATGGCTAACCATTGTTAGCCATGCTTGAGTGTGGTTGGCCATGGTTGATTATAGTTGACCATGTTTTCCCATGGTTAACTATGGTTGACCATGTTTCACCATGACTGACTATGTTTTCCCATGTTTGACTATGGTTGACCATGATTAAGCATATTTGACTATGATTAAAAAAGTTTGACCATGGTCAATTGTGGTTGGACATGGTTGACCATGTTTGATTGAGATTAACCATGGTGGATTACAATTTACCATGTTTAACCATGGTTTACTATGGTTATTGATCATGTCTGACTATGGTTAATAATGGTTGGTTGTGTTAACCATGTTTAATGTCACAAACCCACTACCTAAATCGGATTTTTCTGGTCTTCTGCCGAATTAGAACCCCTAAATATCAATGGAAGCCCAGTGTAAGCTGGCTCTTTCTCTCTCTCTCTCTATTCCCATGTGATCGCGGGTCACGATCACAGTTCAAATGAACGCAGTGTCTTTTGAATTTCGTGTCTCGGCACTACGGTAATGTCAAACCGTTCAGCTTTGCAACCGCCGAACCCCGACAGGGCTAGCAACCGGCCAATAGGGATGAATCCCAACAGGGCTAGAGAACAACCAATGAGAACAGGCCCTGTCGCACGGTTAATTGGAGTACAGGTGGCAGAGGGGGAAGTGCGACACGGTAGTCGACAGGACAGGAGGGGGCCCCATTTCTCACGTCAC
>ML782287.1:36171-51354 GCA_009831015.1 Picea engelmannii
CAATAAGTCGAGGAATTTGTTGACATATTCCTCTATAGTGAGTTGCCCCAGTTTGAGTTCATAAAACTCTTTAGCCTTCTCGTCAAAATATCTTTCCGACAAATACTTCTTCCGGAAGTACTTTTCAAACTGTTTCCAAGACAAGTCCTCCTCGAGGACCCCTTTCATATTCTAAGGTCTTCCCACCAGATGGAAGCCTTTCCGTTCAGATTGAAAGTGGCCACTCGGGCCTTCAAATTCTCTGAAAAATCACGGACTCTGAAATATTTCTTCAGTCCAAGTAGCCAGGCCTCAGCTTCCTCTCCCTTCTTTATNAGGGAGGTTTGGCCTTTCTGAATTCCTCAAATTTATGACCCTTGGAAGTCTTTTTCTTCTTCTGTTTTCTTTGAAAATAGGAACTGGTCCTGCTGCTGGAAGAGCCTTCTGAATCGCCAACTTCCTTCTCAGAGGAATCGTCTGGCACTGGTCCTTTACCTCTGGGGTGGACCTTTCTTGAGGTGCTTCTCTCAGTATGGCCATTGACACGACCATGTCTCTGCACTTCGGGTTCATGCTGCATTTGTCGTTGTAGGTCAGATAAGCTCTGCAGTAAAACTACATTAATTTCGGTTTTCTTTTCTTGTTCTTTCATCATCCTTTCATGGTCAGCCTTGCAGCTTTGCAATTAAACCATGAGACTCCTCACAGTCTCGGCTAGATTTGGAGGGGTTCCCATTGCTCTTCTTTCGTCAGACTCTTCGTCTCTATTGTGGGAGCCTTCTCCCACCTCTTGGTGAGTCACCATACTTCTACGCCTATAGATTCCCGTGACTGATCGTCCGCTTGGGTGAAAAGACAAACACTAGTTATTAATCAAGAGTTAAATACATTTTTATAACCTGCGCATAAATTCATATTTTCACATGTATACCCATATAATAGGGGTTTTTCATTTGGGTCTTAATCCTTATCTATCAGCCATCTTAATTGCAAGAGACTCTACCTGCTTTACTAGGTAGTCATCGTAACACTAAAACATGACAACGAAGTTCATGTCCCAGATTTCAGTTTCATCCTGCAATCCTTCTTCTTAAGGGGAAAACGGAGATGACAATGTCTCCTTGTGCGGCTCGTGCCTGAGCCCAAGAAAGCCAAGTGTTGTAACCATGCTCTGATACCACTTTGTCACAAACCCACTACCTAAATCGTATTTTTCTGGTCTTCTGCTGAATCAAAACCCCTAAATATCCATGGAAGCCCAGCGTAACCTGGCTCTTTCTCTCTCTCTATTCCCATGTGATCGCGGGTCACGATCACAGTTCAAATGAACACAGTGTATTTTGAATTTCGTGTCTCGGCGCTACGGTAATGTCAAACCGTTCGGCTTTGCAACCGTCGAACCCCGACAGGGCTAGCAATCGGCCAATAGGGACGAATCCCAACAGGGCTAGAGAACAGCCAATGAGAACAGGCCCTGTCACATGGTTAAGTGGAGTACAGGTGGCAGAGGGGGAAGTGCGACATGGTAGTTGACAGGACAGGAGGGGGCCCCATTTCTCACGTCACACTATTCCGGACCCCCCCCCCCCACTAAAGACAAAATGGCAAGGGGGGGTCCGGAATCCACCTGAGCGTCGTTGATCATGATGAATTAATCTCGACTGTTCGAGAGTTGCGTGTCCAATTCCGGACCCCCCCCCATTAAAGGCAGAATGGCAAGGGGGCTCCGGAATGAATCCTCAGCCGTAGATCTGGGCGGGTGGACTCTGGCCATCTAGATCTGCTCGCTACTTACCCTAATGCGCATTCGTGCCCTAGTGTAAAACTGGCATCTCTTCCTCACATCTGACGGTCATCCCAGTCCCAGGATCCTCCGAGAGGATCCTGACCATTCATCAGAGCCTAACCACATGCTATCATCTCGAGGTTTATAAGTTTGGACTTCGGGGTTTGAGGGCACAGGGGAACATGCCCTTCGGTATCTCGAATGTCGAAACGCCGAAGTGTTGAACGAGCCTCAATCGAGGATTAGCCCCTTGGGTTAAGAATTGGTCAATATGACCTCCTTCCCATATGACCACAGCTTCTCTTTCATCGGGATTTGTCAAGGCGAGAGCCCGACCTATTGTCAACAAGACTCCTGAATCCCCGATTCTCGATTTCCCGAAACGGGTAATCTCTCGACACGTCACCTCCTTAAATCGGACGGTCCACAACTGCTCCGGGGTTTCCACCCAGGAAAGTCTCGATCCCTTGTCGCAAGGATTCCCGATCTTGCGATTTTCGATTTCCTGAAATGGGAGATCTCACGACGCATGGCCTCCGTCAATCGGATGGCTCAGATCCGTCCCAGGGTTTTCACCATGGAAAATCCCGAACTCTTGTCAACAGAAATCCCGATTCCGCGATTCCCAATTTCCCGAAATGGGTGATCTCTTGACACGTGGCCTCCATTGGTCGGACGGCTCCGATCTACTCCGGGGTTTCCTCCATGGAAAATCCTGATTCAATGGGGTTTTTAACCCTCGGGTATCTCCTAACAGATCCAACGGCTGTCGAAATTTTCAGCCGAGATCTGACGGCTCAGACAGCTTCCTAACTTGCAGGTTCTCCCACGACTTCCTAAACGTGGAAAGTTCCACGGTCTGGATATTCTCATGGACCTTGGGGATCTACGGTCCCGATCTCTTTGCTACCCATGAAGACACTGAGTAACCAAGTGGTAAGGCGTTTAACACCCTACTTTCTCCTACCAATCTAACGGTCGTGTGTGACCGTAGATTTCCTGACGGGATCTCGTCCGTCGATCACCTCCTATCAAGGTTAAGGCACTTAACACTCTATCTTCTCCTTCCGATCTAATGGTCATGAGTGACCACAGATCTCCCAATAGGATCTCATCTGTCGATTCGATACTTCATCCTTATGCTGCCATTTCGGGTTTTTCAAGAGGGTCATTCCTCTTCGTGCAGGGTTACTAAGGCCTTGCGCCTTCTCATTCTTTTTCCCGGTTCTCGATGGGATTTTCAAGGAAGGTATCTCTATGGGGAGATTCACTCAGGGTACTACCTGAGGTATATAAGAGTACCTTTCTCCCACGAATTAGACACACGGTCTGGGTTAGATCGGTAAGCATATAAATAGTGATTTATGAAAACATAAGCCAGACGTAGTCTTTCCATTATAAACATGCATCTACTAGTATTGATCAAAACATCCTACAGACATTCTTACAATGAAATCATTCACAGTTTCACAGCTTATAAGCATAATTATCAGAATACGTATATTTCAAGATGCCAAAGGCAAAACACTTATCAGAAATAACACCAGGGGTTATGCAACTACTGAGAGGGGTGCTTGTTTCCACCCAACCGTAGGCTTAGCGACTCCCAACAGATTTACCACTAGCCACCCCCGAGCTGAGACCATGATGCTGTGAGACTGCGTCTCTGTCTGCCAGTGACCAGGAGCGAAGGTTGCAATCCTTCCTCTCTGCTATCACTCACTCTGCATATTGCCAACGTTCTCCCCTCGCGTCTGCCCCCAATCGCTTCTACCCTATGCCTTATCCTCTTGTGAGGTTGCGTGTGGCATGATTACCCTCGCGCTAGTCAGGCCTGACGGCTCTACGGATGTGCAGTTCACCTCCCATCCCTCATTAAGCCATCTACCTACCAACTTGCGAGACATTTAATTCGGGGCCAGCGAGCCGCTTTTGGTTCTCTGGGCCAGTGAAGTCCAAATACGGTATTAATTCTTGGTGGAAGTTAAAGCCACCTTTCTAGGTGCCTTCCACCGCCATCGTGGTCTCTTTTTCTGCACATCCCCTCTCAACAGTCCTGCAATAAATTCATAATGTTATTCACATTCATTGACCTTTTTCCTCAAGGTCCATTTACATCACATATTCACATTTATGAGTTTGCCATAGTTCTTGGCCAGTCCAGTTATTTTTACAAACTGGGGGAAACAGGGTGTTACATTTAACCATGGTTGACTATGGTTGACCATTTTTACCATGGTTGATTATGTTTGAAAATGGTTGACTATGGTTCAACACGGTTGATGATGGTTAATGATGGTTTGACCATGGTTTATTATGTTACCATCGTTAACCATGGTTGGCCATGTTTGACTATGGTTGATTACGATTGACTATGGTTGACTATGGTTGATCATGTATCACTATAGTTGATTATGGTTGATTTTTTACATTCCTCAATGGTTATGTTGCATCACAATGTTCATTAAAGGTCAAGGGTTGAGCATGTTTGACTATGGTAAATTAACATTGACCATATTCTACTATGATTAACAATGTTTGACTATGTTTGAATATAGTTGATCATATTATGTGTAAATGTTTCTTCAATATAAGCAATATAAGCATTATGTTCAATAATTTCTTTATTTAGATTTTACCATCATTTCCATTTTTAATTATTATTCTTATTCAATAATAATTTTGTATGAAAATATTATGATGGAGATCATTATTTTTTTATATTAATATACTTACTATTAAATTAACTAACAATTTCTTTATTTTTTTAAAACACTTTATCAAATATATGAACAAAATTTATTTCTTTATATTTTATAAAGTAATATTTTGACATACATATATGGCCGATATTTATTAAATGCATATTCAATTTATTATAAATATGTTTCAATTTAACTAAATAAATTTATAGCAAATCTTAATAAAAATAATTAAAAATACATTTTACAAATATACATTTAAAATAAATTAAATTTTATTAAGATTAATAACCAAAATTAAAAAAACATACTACAATTAACAACATTCTTCATTGCATTTTGTGTTCTAACTCTTCGCTTCTCCTTAGGTTTACAATGTCTTCATGATCTTTCAGCTACATGGTATACCACTTCCATGATAAGAGCAATTTTTTTCAAATGGAAATAGCAAATATTTATATAGTAAAATGACTTCATAATGACATATTGTTTTGAATTATTTTTTTATATGGAAATAACAAATATTTCCATATATACCAATCAATTTGAACTATTTTTTTTATATAAAAATAACAAATATTTCCATATATACCTTACTTTACCTTACAAATATTTCGCTATTCCTTTACCTTACTTTGTTGTTTCCAATTTGTATGGTTTTAAGTATACATTATCTTAATTTTAAATTGTATGTTGCATTTTTTTACCAACAACGTTTCATTGCAGCCGTCAGATATGTCCTGCAACTAAAAATAAGTCTACTCTTATATTATGTCAAAATCGGTGGTTTTGTTTTGGAATATTAAAAATTTGTATTCCCCGTGTCGTAGGGATCCGCAGCTCAATATGGTTTCCTTTAAGGTACTACCCTTCTTTAAGTATTCCAATTGTCTTCATTTGTACATACAAGAAGCATAAATAAACAACTAATTTATCCCTTTCACTTTCACGGCACTGTCAACGTTCTTCCTGTTTTTCTCTGTATTATTATCATAAGGATATGATTCTCATAAAAGTACAATTTTTTTTTTTTTTTTAAATGCATGATTTTCATAAATTCTTATATAATCTTTTTTGTATTAATTATTGGTAAAAGAGATGATCTTTTAAAATGTAAAAATCTTAACTAATTTTACTAATCTTTCATATGTCAACTATAAAATGTTTAGCTATATTTTTATAAAAATATTCAAATTTATAAAAAAATTATATAGTTTCTATAAAATTTTGTGCAAATCATTTTATCCTATAGAATTTGGACCAATCATTTTTAGAATAACAAATATGTTTTGAGAAAAACCATGAAAAATTAACCCATGAACTAAATTTAACCCCTAAAATCACCCCTAACATTGTCAACAATTAAATTTAATAATTGTTAATAAGAAGACGAACTTCTAATATATTTGGATTATACATTTAATGTATCTCTCCTTAAATCTAGTTAAAGACTTTTCATTCTCCACCCTTAAAAAAAAAAAAAAAATTATTTACCCTTATAAACTTAATTAAACTCATTAATAACATTATATTAAGATGAAAGTGTCAAATAATATAAACTTTCATTAAAAAACTACAATTAATTCTCTATAAAACATCCCATAATAAGGAACACTAATAACATACTCTTAACCATATATATTGCTACTTGGGTTTTTGGATACAAAGATAGAAATGTCAAATCTAGTATGTGGTTTGATAAAATTATAAATAAGTTTACACTTTTTGAACGATAGAAAAAATAATTATATATTATGTATATCATAACAATAATGAGTTTTCAAGGAGCTTAGAAATGCGGTTTGATAAAATTGTAAATAAGTTTACACTTTTTGAATGATAGAAAAAATAATTATATATTATGTATATCATAAAAATAATGAGTTTTCAAGGAGCATAGAAGTTTAAAAGACACTAGTAAGATTTCAACATGATAAAAAAAAATGTTAATTAGGTAATACATTAGGTAATGTAGTTGAAAAGTGGTGGTAGGAGTGAGGGGGTTTTCTTTGATTATGGAAGAACGTAGGTAGCAATTTACTTATGTGGCCTACGGATTCTAGCCAAAGAGTTACAAAACACCTCATTAATTGTGGTGGTGGAATGATCATCATTAAAGAAATGCTGGGAAATTCTTCTCCAATAGATAGTCAGTTTGCCAAAATACTAGCCCAAGCAACCAAGGAGGAAAAAGAAATAAGAATAATCTTGTTCTATCATGTCAAACAATAATTCAACGAGGAGGCAAATAAATTGGACAAAAAATCCATTGAATTAACCATCAATGAATTGGAAAAGAATGGGGAGCGAACTATTCACAACATCCCCTAAGCATTGGATTTATTTGATTGTCACTATATTAATTGCACACATGACTTCACATTGATCCAGGTGGATATTGGTGGCCACCCACCTGTTCCAACTGACTCCTATTGACAATTTTTAGTTCAACACGTTTGTATGTAATGATGACATTTCTTTGTAATTATGGGTTCTTCACTTCTGGGGCTATCCTGAAGCCCTACATAGCATCCAGATGGATATTGGTGGCTGCCCAACTATTCCAACTGGCTTATTGTGGAAGTTTTTATGTCAATACATCTTTTTGTACTTCCAGGGCTGTTTTGGGGCCCTAAACAGTGTTTTTTGGCTTTCCACAATCAAACTATAGATCGAGTCAAAGTTTAATGGCATAATGTCTATTTATTGAAAATACATTTCCAACGAGCTATCACATGCCTAAAATATAGGTCGTATGCAAAAGTTACAACCCTGAGAAGTTGAGGTACCAACTTACCCATCAGGTCCCACATAACTTTTGGCGTTTCATCTCCTACGGTTAGGTTTTTGGATGTCTAGGATTTTGGCATTCATGAGTAATGTTAAAAAGGCCTATGGAGCCTCATTGTAATCATTCTTCTCTGATGAATGCGTATAACAACCACATCTCTTCTTAGAGATAACTACCGCCATTCGAGCAAGTTGTTTTCAGTTATGTAGTTTTATAGTTTCAACATATTTTATTTATTCAACAGAAGTTATTGTTCACTAGATATATGTTGTTGTTATTTGTATCTCTATGTTATTGTATTCAGTCTATTATTCATTTCATTATGCTCATAAATTCGGATCAGTGGTATCAGAGCGGTTTTCTCTTCATTTATTTTTCTTTGTGCATGTCCCCGACAAGATCTGGGTACAAGAAGTTGGGAATCGAACTAGTCGAGCCTTTGAAAGATCGTTAGTGATGAGCTCGAAAAAAACTCATGGGCGACAAGAAGAAATATGATGGAGTAGGAGATCCTTTTAAGCTATTGCTCGAGGAAGCCCTTGCATGACAAATGAACAAAATGATGGACAACCTTGCACAGATCCTTCGGTGGTTGCCCACATGAGACACATCTTCATCAAGCGACCATGAAACCCCCTTCAAGGTACAATTAAATTTTGATATTCCATTATTTGAAGGACTGATATCTGAAGATGTTATAGACAAATGGTTGAATATACTCGAAGGGTATTTTTTGGTCCACAACTTTTTCGATATGGAAAAGATTATTTTTTCACTCCTCAAGGTCATCCCCCATGTTAAGGATGGGTGGGATATTGATCGCAGACACCCCTTCTCTCCTGGGGCTTCTCGATCTCCTAATCTACCTGGCCCAAGTCCCATGGGCATCATCACCTCAGCCCCCCCACGGGCGTGGCCCAGGTCGCCTTTATATTATAACCATGTTATAATATAACACTGTTATATTATAACAAAGTTATAATATAACACTGTTATATTATAACAAAGTTATAATATAATAGTGTTATATTATAACACGATTATAATATAACAGTGTTATATTCAGCTCTGCGAGCCCTTGCTGGAACTCAAAACTACTTTACATAGGCCCCTTTATATCCTTAGGTGCGGGTTCTATGGAAACCCGTGGGCTCCTGCTAAGCCCCTATCCTCCTTTTGAAATTTGACTAATGGGCACTAGCTCCTTCTGCTAGGTTCCCTCTCCTCATATGACCTCAGGTTGTGATTCATGGCTAAACCTCCTAAACCGATTCGTAATTATGGGCTTCAATCATTTCAGCTGCAACCATCGCCAAATTCTCTGAACCCTAAATCACTAATATAATTGGCACGAGGATCAATGGTCCCTGCCACTTCCTTAAATCAATGAACCGCCATAATTTCAGGCTCCGATGCTTCGGCTAATTCCAAATCCACCTCTCCACAAAATCTCTGGAACACTAAGTCTCCAGACTGAAACATCTTCTGCCAAGTGTCCTCCTTCATGTACGACCCCGATGACCTCGTGACTTCGGGATTTGCGAGTCCTTGCACCTCCACTCTCCAACCTTTGTCTCTCCCGACTGGCTAATCAATGAAGTGTTGATCTAGTGCCACGTTTCCTATTGGATCCAATGGTTGTTGGTCCTTCGCACCCAGATCCGACGGATGGGACTTGTTCCTCTCCTCAGTGCGCTCCTTCTGTCTGGACGTGGGATTCGAATTTCCAGATCTCTCCCTACAGCTCGATTCAACAGTTATTGTTGCTCCTCCTCCTAAGCTTCTACTTTCTCAAATCTCTAAGGGGCTTCGCCCTTCTGCATATTTCAACAAACCTTTTGGTACCACTTGGAATGCTCTGTGCTCTCCCTCTTGAGATTTTTGAAATTGAAACAGGTTCACGCCTTAGCGCTCGATGAAGTCTTTCAAACGAATTCTTTCAACACTTGTCTAAGTGTTGGACTGCTGCACTCCTTGCATAGGTCCTCCTCTAGAGTATTCAACAACTCTGTTTCATCTTGAGCTTCGACTGCTCATACCTCAAAGGTCTCTGTCCCTTTTACTCCTCAAAGGGATATTTGTGCCCTCTTGGCACCTTCTGCTCAAAGCACTCCTTGCTGAGCTTTCAGAGTGTTCAGTAATTCTATGAGTGTCTCCTCCTTGACACTTCTCTTATCAAAACTCAAAATATAGTTTTTCATGTGCACACTTGCACTTGCTCGATGCCCACTTGGCTAAGATCTACAAAGTGTTCAACAAATTTGTCTTATGTGCCTTCTCCTGCACAGTTCCCCCTCCAAGGTGTTCAACAAATTTGTCTTATGTGCCTTCTCCTGCACAGTTCCCCCTCCAAGGTGTTCAACAACCTTGAGTATCCTCTTGAGTTTGTTAATGTTCTGGTGTGCCCTCTTATCACATTCTTCTCTGACTCGAAAGAGTTCAAATGCACACTCCTTGCACTGGCTACAGAGTTTCCAATACTTTGTTATGCACTCCTTGCACATCCTAAAGAACCCAAAACAATTCAACTACTCTCTAATAGATAGTGAATTATATCCTTACCCTGTAGATGGAACTTATCATACATCTACAACATATGCATAAATAAACACAAAATAACATTCATAAACAATCACCTCATAGGAATTGATAAACAAAGAAATATGTTCTTTTGTATTAATATCAGAATGTCAATTACCATACATGAGCTCAGACTGCTACAGAGTCTCGAATCTCTTCTCTCCCTATTAAGCTCTTTACTTTCTCATCTCCTCTCCATGCTAGATCCAATGAATTTTGATACAAAGATCTTTTACAAAAGAGGGGCTCCTCGAGCTCTCCCTCCAACTCACCTAACTCTCATTAATTACATTGAATTTCATTCAATGGCCATCTAGTCCGAATCGGATCTAGATCCCATTAACTTGTCATCCATTAAAGGTGACCTTATCTCCTGCCTACACAAAGGCATCGACTCGGCTCTTCTAGCCTTACAACATTTAATTGCACTTAATTTTACATTTGAAATTTAAAAATGAGGGAAAAAAGAGAGGGCTCACGCCTCTCCCCTCCTTGAATGCACTTTGATGTGTTGGAATGTTGGTGCGTTGCTGAGGTGGAGCGATGCTCCTGCATCATACTCCAATGCTCGAAAAATAATGAGCTCATGCTCATGAAATCCTTTGTCCTAGTTTTGAAATCCTCCTGTATCCCAAACTCTCCTTTGGAGTTGTTCTCCTGCTCCTCTTCTTTGTTGCTGTTGTTGTTGCCCTGCTTCTCTTGCAGGCTTCCTTCTACTCAACTTCTCCTTGCTGGCAGTTTCTTGTGTGGACGTCAACATCAACTCTCTTACCTCCTTAATCACCTCTTCTAGCTGTTCAAATGGCTGGCTTCTTCTTCCATGCAGACTGCTCTACTGCATCTCCTCCTTATGTTGATGAAAGGGCACATCATATCGATCCCCCATGCTATATTCTTCTTTTGTGGCATTAGATTTCCACCCTACTGCAGACTCCAAATTTGCAGTCTTATCATTGATTTGCTGCTCAGCTTCCTCCTCTAATAGATTAGCGTCTTTGAGGTCATCTTGTGTTGGTTCAACTCCAACTTCCTCCAACTGATCCTTGGGATAGTATGCTCCTCCATCCATTTCCAACTTAGCATGTTGGATGTGCATATTTTTCACTATCACCCTTCTCTCCAGGGCTTCCAATTATTCACACAGACCAACAAAATCCATGTTGTCTTCTTCCTCTTCTATTGTGAGCTCTAGTGTTGCAGTCATCTCCTGTTCTGCTTCTTGGCTGAAATTTATCAGTCATTCCTCTTAATTCTCATCTCCTTCTATTGGGGAAAACATCAGTGTTTGCTCCTTCTTCTCCTCCTCTTTGATAGTGTATGTTGGTTGTCCTTCTATTGCTGCACCTGCAACACATGCTCTAGCCTCAATTAGGTTGCTTGGTAGGAATATCTCAATTCCCCCAATGATCAAAATTCTCCTCCGATCCTCCTTTTTCAGCACTCCTTATTGATCTGAACTCACCTCTGAGATCATGAGACTCTTAGATAGTCTCATCTCACTTCCCTTGCCCACCTGAAAACTTGGGATTTCTCTTATGTCCTCTTGGAAATCTATGAGATCAACTGATCTCATATCATTTCCCACCTGGAAATCTACGAGATCTCTGCTTGATCTCTTCTCCTCATCATTGAGGCTTTCTCCTACTTCTAGTTCGCAAATGAAAACCTGCTCCTCTTTTGGGTCACTGAGGGTTTCAACATGCCTCAGCCACTTCTTCAACACTTGTTGCTTCCTTCTGGTCAACACCTTCTTAATAGGCCACTTATCCCTCTGCTTCATGGACCACTCATACCTCCAGCGTATGTGTGATTCTTGCTGCATCTTCAATGTCAACCTTTCCATCTCTACTCTAATTTCCTTGAGCTTTTATCCATATCGAATTTACTTTTCTGCTGGCAGTCCTTTCCTTGACCACACCTATGGCCTTCAATAGCCATTTTCCTTTCCTTTCCCTACCCTCCTGGAAATTATGTTGGTTACCCTGCAACTGAGAGCACCTCCAACTTCTCCTACAACCTACCTAGTTGTTTTCTTGACTGTTGCACACTTGCAAGCAATCATACACAGAGAATCAATACCCTACCTCCTCCTTCACCTATTGTCTACAAGCGAAATTAAAGCTCTGATACCACTTGAAAATATCAGAGTATCTCCTTTATCTCCTTCCTGTTGCCTGAGAATGAAATCTGGATCTGATAACACTTGATCGCACACCCCCTTCTCTCCCAGGGCTTCTCAACCTCCCGGTCGAGGATCTTCAATAACTGAGATGAATTAGCTCTTTGGGCCCCTGTTGGAACCCAAAACTACTTTACACAGGCCCCTTTATCTCCTTAGGTCTAGGCTTTATGGAAACCCATGGGCTTGTGCTAAGCCCATGTCCTCCTTTTGAAATTTGACTAATGGGCACTAGCTCCTTCTGCTAGACCCCCTCTCCTCATATGACCTTGAGCTGTGACCCAGGGATAAACCTCCTAAACCGCTTCAAAATTATGGACTTTAGTCATTTCAGCTGCAACTGTCGCCAAATTCTCCGAACCCTGAATCACGAATATAACTAGCGCGAGGATCAATGGTCCCCGCCACTTCCTTAAATCAATGACCTATCGCAAGTTAGGGCTCTGATGCTTCGGGTAATTATGAATCCACCTCTCCACAAAATATCTGGAATGCTAAGTCTCCATACTAGCAGATCTTCTACTAAGTGTCCTCCTTCACGGACGACCCTGATGACCTTGTGACTTTTGGCTTCACGAGTCCTTGCACCTCCACTCTCCAACCTCTGTCTCTCTTGACTGGCTAATCAACAAAGTGTTGATATAGTGCCATGTGTCTTACTGGATCCAATGACTGTTGGCCCTTCATGCCCAGATCCGACGGATGGGACTTGTTCCTCTCCTCAGCGTGATCCTTCTGTCTAGACGTGGGATTCGACAATCCAAATCTCTCTCTGCATCTCGATTCAATGGCTATTGTTGCTCCTCCACCTGATCTTCTACTTGCTCAAATATCTAAGGCACTCGACCCTTCGACGTCTTTCAACAGACTTTCTGGTGCCACCTGACATGCTTTTCGCTCTCCCTCTTGATATTTTTGAACTTGAAATAGGTTCATGCCTCGATGCTCTCCTTGCTCTTGACAAAGTCTTTCAAACAACTTCTTTAAACACTTGTCTAAGTGTTGGCCTGCTGCACTCCTTGTGCAGGTCTTCCTCCAGAGTATTCAACAACTCTGTTTCATCTTGAGCTTCGAACGCTCGGACCTCAAAGGTCTCTGTCCCTTTTACTCCTCGAAGGGATATATTTTCCCTCTTGGCACCTTCTTCTCAAATCAGTCCTTGCTGAGCTTTCAGTGTGTTCAGTAGCTTTGTGAGTTTCTCCTCCTTGACACTTCTCTTCTCAAAACTCGAAACAATGATTTTCTTGTGCATACTTGCACTTGCTCGATGCCCACCTGGTAGAGCTCTATAGAGTGTTCATCAACTCTGTCTTTTGTTCCTTCTCCTTCACAGTTCCCCCTCCAAGGCGTTCAACAACCTTAAGGATCCTCTTGAGTTTGTGAATGTTCTGGTGTGCCCTCCTAACACGTTCTTCTCTAACTCGAAAGAGTTCAGATGCACACTCCTTGCACTGGATACAGAGTTTCCAATACTCTATTGTGCACTCCTTGCAAAGCCTAAAGAACCCAGAATAATTCAACAACTCCATAATAGATAGTGAATTATATCCTTACCCTGTAGATGGAACTCATCATACATCTATAGCATATGCATACATAAACACAAAATGACATTCATAAACAATCACCTCACAGGAATTGATAAATAAAGAAATCCATTGTTTTGTATTAATATTAGAATGTCAATTACCATTCATGATCTTAGACTGCTAGAAACTCTCGACTCTCTTCTCTCCCTATTGAGCTCTCTACTTTCTCATCTCCTCTCCATGCTATATCCCATGAATTTTGATACAAAGATATTTTACAAAAGAGGGGCTCCTCGATCCTTCCCTCCAAGCTACCTACTCTCATTAATTACATTTAATTTCATTCAATGGACATATAGTCTGAATCGGATCTAGATCCCATCAACCTGTCAGCCATTAAAGGTGACCTTATCTCCTGTCTGCACAAAGGCATTGACTCGGCTCTTCCATCCTTACAAAATTTAATTGCATTTAATTTTACATTTGAAATTTAAAAATGAGGGAAAAACGAGAGGGCTCGCGCCTCTCCCCTCCTTGAATGCACTTTGATGTGCTGAAATGTTGGCGCATTACTGAGGTGGAGCGATGCTCCTACATCAAATACTTACTCTAATAAAAGTTCCATAGAGGAATATGCAATATTTTCAGTCGCCTCCACAAGAGATTCATTTAGGGATGTCATTAAAGAGAAATACTACCTTGTTGGAATCTAAGAGGACCACTACACAAGATGGACCATGTTGTGTCAAGAAAGGGACCAAACAATATCATATTTCACCAATTGTTTCCATATACTACGTACCAAATTGAGTATCAAAGAATCTGAATGACATATGGTGCTCAAATAATGTGGCTTTCTGCATAGATACATTCAAACATAAATGGATTTTTTTAGACATCATATCATTAGGTGTGGCTTATAGATATGTTGTCAAGATCGAGCAGAAATTTAAGTAGAAGAAGTGAGAATTTGGATCTACAAACTCCTCAAGCAGGTAAAAGGAGGCCCCAACCTACAAAACAAGGGTCAGAGAAAATATGGCCAGTCTTAGGACAACCATTCCAAGACGAAACCCAAGACGGGTAATGAGAAGTCGAAGAAGGACACATCAAAGTGGTGTGAATACCATAAAATCCCTTGGCAAAAAACTGAATAATGTCACTCCAAGCAGTCACTAGTGGTCGACCTGAAAGCTTCTGAGTCAGAGGAAAATTCTGAGTCCAAATCAAATCTGGAAGGAGGGAAGAAGATTATCGATGTCGAACCCAGTGCCATTGTCACTACCACCAAAGTCCAGCCAAGTGAACCAGAAGAACCAGAGGAAGGAGAATGCCTGATCCAAGTGGATATCGGTGGCCACCCACCTTTTCCAAATGGCTCAAAATAGTTTTCTGGCCATTTTGGCAATTTACTATTTTTAGCAGGTTTTAACTTCCGGGGCCATTTTGAGGGTCCAAATGAAGGTTTTTAGAGATCGAGGTTCTCAATGATATTCAAAGGCATAATTGAGCCCCCAAAATGAATCTCTTCAACAATACCTTTCCAACGAGCTATCACACGCCTAAAACGGAGATCGTATGCTAAAGTTACGACCCCGGGAAGTTGATGTACTCACTTACCCAAACGGGGCCCACAT
>ML782287.1:60163-87899 GCA_009831015.1 Picea engelmannii
GGCCTACCCCAAAGGATGTCTCAGACATCAGATCCTTTATGGGATTGGCGAGATACTATAGGAGATTTATAAAAGGATTCTCCAAGATTGGTTGTCCAATCACTGCCCTCCAGAAGAAGGGGACAAAATTCCTGTGGACACAGTAATGTGAAGAAAGATTTCAAACCTTGAAACATCTACTAACCCATGCACCCGTGTTGAAAATCGCTGACCCAGAAGCTGACTTCCTTGTGTGCATAGATGCCTTTAAGGAAGGGCTCGGAGGAGTCCTTATGTAGGAAGGAAAGGTGATCTGCTATGAATCCCGAAAATTGAATGAACATGAGGTCAACTATGTGACTCATGATCTAGAACTGGCTACCATAGTGCATGCCTTAAAAATGTGGAGGCATTACCTCTTGGGAAGAAAATTTATACTTATGATAGATCACTGTGGATTACGGTATTTGTTTGACCAACCAAAGCTCAATTCTAGACAAGCTAGATGGATGGCCCTCCCTAGTGAATTTGATTTTGAAATCAAACACATCAAAGGGAAAGAAAATACGGTGGCTAATGCCCTTAGCAGAAGCATGAAAACAATTCACCTGGCAGCAGTGAGTACCTGCGAGACAGATGTCAAGAACAGGGTCAGAAATGCACAGGAGACAGATCCCTTCGTTCAAACTGTGACCCTGTACCTGCAGCAAGAACCCGCTGGAGTAAAATATGAAGGCTACCAGATGACCAAAGGAGGTCTTCTCACCTACAGAGATAGAATGTACATTCCAAATCGTGATGACTTGAAGAGGTTCATCATGGATGAACTACATAAAAGACCATACAGTGGTCACCCAGGATACCAGAAAATGATCACTTCCACCCGAAAACAATTTTATTGGCCTGGATTGAAGAAAGACATAGCCAAATATTTGGCCCAATGTATAGAGTGCCAATAGGTTAAAGCAAAACATCGACACCCAACAGGACTATAACAACCTTTACCCATCCCAAAATGGAAATGGGAAACCATCTCCATGGATTTTGTCACTGGATTACCAACTTCAACCAAACAGAATGATGCCATTATGGTGGTGGTGGATAAACTGAGCAAGTCTGCTCATTTCATCCCCGTCAAATCAACCTGCAAGGCGATAGATATCGCCCAAATATTCATGAAAGAGGTGTTCCAACTGCACGATATGTCGAGAGAGATAATATCTGATAGAGACACAAAATTTACTTCAAATTTTTGGAAATCACTGAAGGCAGGTTTAGAGACCAAATTGTTGTTTAGTACCACCTATCACCCTCAAACCGACTGACAGATAGAAAGAGTGAATCAAATATTAGAGGATATGTTAAGGATGCATGTAATGCATCAACCCAGGAAATGGGAAGACTACCTGCCATTGGTAGAATTCGCCTACAACAACAGCTACCAAGCATCCTTAAAGATGAGTCCCTTCGAAGTCCTCTATGGTAGGTTGTGTAATACTCCAATCAGCTGGAGTAATCATGTAAATAGGATTTATTTTGGACCCGACATGCTGAGAGAAATGGAACATCAAGTGACTCAGATAAAACAAAATCTGAAGGTCGCTCAGAATCGACAGAAAAGTTATGTTGATCCAAAGAGAACTCCAAGAGAGTTCAAAATGGGAGACCATGTATATCTCAGAATTAATCCCAGAAGGAGTTCCCTGAAAATGGGAGCTTGTGCCAAGTTGGCACCCCGGTATTGTGGATCCTTTGAGGTTCTAGATAAAGTGGGACCTGTAGCCTATCGGCTAGCACTTCCTCCCATAGTAAAAGCACATAATGTTTTTCATGTTTCATTACTGAAGAAATATGTACATGATGCTAATAATATAATTGACTGGTCTGTGATCCAGGTGGAACCGGAGGGAGAATTTCTACCAGAACCCCAATGCATATTGGACAGAAAGGAAACCCCACTCCGAAACCGAACCATTGCACAAGTCAAGGTGTGGTGGAATCATTTTGGCCCGGATGAGGCTACATGGGAAATGGAGGATTCCATGAGATAGGCATATCCAATTTTGTTTACTTCTGTACATGCAATTCATATTAGTAGATAAGAACATCGAGGACGATGTTCCTCTTAAGGGGGAGGGAATTGTAACACCCTATTTCCCCCAGTTTGTAAAAAATAACTAGACTGGCCAAGAACTATGGAAAACTCATAAATGTGAATATGTGATGTAAATGGACCTTGAGGAAAAGGTCAATGAATGCGAATAACATTATGAATTTTTATTGTAGGACTGCTGAGAGGGGATGTGTAGAAAAAGAGACCACGATGGTGGTGGAAGGCACCTGGAAAGGTGGCGTTAACTTCCGCCAAGAATTGATACCGTATTTGGACTCCACTGGCCCGGAGAACCAAAAGCGGCTCGCTGGCCCCGAATTAAATGTCTCGCGGGCTGGTAGGTGGATGGCTTAATGAGGGATGGGGAGGTGAACCGCCCATCCGTAGAGCCGTCAGGCCTAACCAGCGCGAGGGTAATCACGCCACACGCAACCTCGCAAGAGGATAAGGTGTAAGGTAGAAGCAATTGTGGGGCAGATGCGAGGGGGAGAACTCTGGCATTACGCAGAGTGAGTGATAGCAGAGAGGAAGGATTGCAACCTTTGCTCCTGGTCACTGGAAAACAGAGACGCAGTCTCACAACATCGTGGTCGCAACTCGGGGGTGGCTAGTGGTAAATCCACTGGGATTTGCTAAGCCTACGGTTGGGTGGAAACGAGCACCCCTCTCAGCAGTTGCACTCACTTCTGGTGTTATTTATGATAAGTGTTTTACATATTGCATCTTGAAATTCATATGCTGACATATATGCTCATAAACTGTGAAATTGTGAACGATTACAGTATAAGAATGTCTGTGCAGTGTTTTGATAGGAAATGGTAGATATATGCTTATAACAGAAAAAGCCACGCATGGCTTATGTTGATAAATGAATTTAATTATGCATAAGTCGAACCAAGATAGACTTCCAGTCCGTTCTCGGGAATTTGTTTTCCCTTATCGGTCTCCAGGAATGCCCCGGAATATATCTCTTCACAGAGATTCCCTCCTTGGAAAGGTTTACCAAGAACCTGGAAAAAGGACTTGAATGTGCAAATCTTAACAACCCTGTACAAGGAGGAATGACCCTCTTAAAAATCCCAAAGTAGTAGCGTAGGGATAAGTATCAATCGACGAATGAGATCCCGTCGGAAGATCCATGGTCATTCAGGACTGTTAGATTGACGAAAGAAACAAGGGCGTTACATACCTTGCCCCTTTTCCTCTATCTTCATGAATAGCGAGGAAATCGGGATCGTAGACCCCCAAGGTCCATGAGAACATCTGGACCGTTGATTTTTCCACATCCATGAAGTAGTGGGAGAGTGTGCGACGTGAGACAGATCTGAGCCGTTCGATCTTAGCTAGAAAAACCCGACGGCCATTGGATTTGTTAAGAGATGCATGAGGGTTAAGCCCTCGTGAACAGGAGGTTGAAAGTCCTGATGAGAGGCGTGGCCATCGGGATATCGGCATTCATGAAATCAGTAGTCATGATGACATGAGGTCAGGAATTTTCATAGTGAAAATCCTAGAATCAATATGAGTCGTCCATCCGTGGAGGACACGTGGCGGAGATCGAGAGTCCATCAGTATTTCGGATACCAGAGATTCGAGTTGACAAAGGATTTGTGTCAATGGGAGTCGTAAGTCACGAAATCGTGAAACAACGAGGACCTTTCATCTGAGGGAGGACATGTGGATGATAATTCCTTGACCCCTCTCCGCCTTTGCAAGTAATGCACGAACAGGATCCCTTCGGAGGATCCCAGGGTCTATAATGACCGTTTGATTTAAGAAAGAGACACAGGCATTAATGCCACGACCCCTTCTTTTTCCCTTGCAAGAGATGAAGGAATCGGGACCATAGACCCCATGGTCCATGGAAGTGCCTGGACCATCCATCTATAGAGCACACGTGGCCACTGGTAAGCGCTTCGGCATTTCGGCACCCAAAAAACAAAAGGGAAAAGAACCCTTGTCTTCGCGAGTCACGAAATTCTGATCACCGAAGCCTCGAAATGGCGTGAGGTGTGATTAAGATTGAGAAAAGATGGGATTTGATCGTGACCGTTGATCATCCCAAAAGGACCACGACCGTCAATCTTGGTTGAGGGTCGTTGTCGTCCATCGAAGGGACACGTGGCTGCCGGTCGACGTTTCGGCGTTTTGGCATCCGGGGAACCAAAAGGCAAGAAACCTTGCCTTCGTGAGTCACGAAATCCCGATACCCGAAATCTCGTGGACTGTTGGATCCACGCTCCTAAGAGTCGTTGATCTCTTACACGACTTTCCATATCGGAATTCGGAGATTTGAATGATGAAGAGACTTGGAATCGTTGCATTTCGAACTCCCGAGTACCAAAACCCTGAAAGGATCCATACCATTGGATCAGGGGAGGCTTACGGCCGTCGATCTCCCTTTGGAGGGAAACTTTGGAGCCCTCGAAAGTTTCAAGGATTTGAATGGGGAAAGGTAGAAGTCGTGTATCGTGATTCCCCGAATCGCGAAAAGCCGATAAGCTCTTGTCTAGCTTAAGCGCATGGACACCGTATAGGGTCACGTAGACAAGAACCCAAGAGAGAAACTTGCCCCTCACTAGCCCCGTCGGGGTTCGGCGTTTCGCTGTTTCAAGCTTCGGGGTTTGTAGAGTCGAGCGACTCGACGTTCCGGTAGCACTGAGTCGCGAAGTGCGAAAAGACGTTGTGTTGATTTGGCCCATAGCCGTGAACTACAATCATATGGAGGTGGAAAAAGGAAAGAGCTAGCCTACGTTAAGCCCCGTAGGACTTCGGGGATTCTGATTGTTGAAAAATCAACAAAAAAATTTGATTCGCGTAGTGGGTATGTGACAGTCATTCTGCAATTTCCCCTGTGTCTTTAAGAATTGCAGATTCTTGTGATCAGTGTGTATGATCATCTCTTTCCCCGGAATGTAATGTTTCCATTGAAGACAAGATTGTACAATGGAATACATTTCCTTGTCATAGGTGGGGTATTTCTGGACAGCATCAGATAGTGTCTCACTATGGTATGCCATCAGAGGCCCGTGCTGAGTGAGAACTGTGCCCACAACATAGTCAGATGCATCAGTCTCAATATCGAGTGGTTGTTGCAGATCGGGCAAGGAGAGTACTGGATCTTATCACAAACGATGCTTCAGATCATTGAATGCTCATTGTTGCTCCTTCCCCCACATGAATTTGGCCCTGCCACCGCCCTTGGTCACTTGGTTGAGGGCCCATGCAATATGGGAGAATCCCAACACAAACCATCGGTAGAAGTTGGATAGTCCCAAAAATCTTCGAAGCTTGGTCAGTGTGGTCGGGGATGGCCAATCATAGATGAATTGGATCTTAGTTGGATCAACATGTACCCTATGCTCATCAACAATGTATCCCAAGTATTGGACCCTGTTCATTCCAAAAGAGAATTTTTCCAAGTTGGCATAAATCTTGTGCTGCTGTAGAGTTCTCAAAACCTGTTGAATATGTAACATGTACTCTTCCCACGTTATGTTGAATATGAGGATGTTATCCAAATATACTACCACAAAGGAGTTCATGAAGGGTCTCAATACATCATCCATCAACCTCATGAAAGTGGTTGGTGCATTTGTTAAGCCAAAGGACACGACTAGCCATTCGTGGAGACCTTCTTTAGACTTGAAGGATGTCTTCCATACATCAGTTGGTTCGATGGGAACCTAGTGGTAGCCAGAATTTAGGTCAATCTTGCTGAAGAAATTTCCCCCCTTGAGTTGGTCAAGAAGGTCATCAATCCTGGGAATGGGGTAGCGGTTCCTAATTGTGATTTTGTTTAAGGATTTGTAATCAATGTAGAGTTGCCAAGTCTTGTCCTTCTTTTGCACCAGTACAATCGGGCTTCCACAAGGGGAGGACATGGGTCTCATGTGCCCCTTTTGAAGAATCTCTTGGATATGACACTTGATTTTGTCATTCTCCATCAACAAGCACTGATAGACTAGTCCATTAGGTAGAGGCGCATCGAGGGTCAGATCAATTGGATGCTTGACTTGGTAGTGTGTCGGTACCCCTATAGGTGAGGCAAATATGTCTCTATATTCTTCCACGATCCTATCCACTTGATTTTGTTGCAAAGAGAGGCATTATCTAGAGGCCACAGATGTGGCGGTGACCTTCTTCTTACTATGAGCGCGGATCACAAAGAAGACGAACTTCTCGGTCTGTGAAATGACCTTACTGCATTTCTTAGCAGAGATTAAAGAAATATCACTAGGTGACACTACCTCTGGGATCTTGTACAATTGTCTACCCAAAGTAATAATAACACTGTAGGGTATAGACTCATACACAACATGATGCTTCCACAAATATGGTTGTCCTAAAAGAACATCACAAAATTCAAGGGGAGAAATATCACATAGTACCTCATCTTTGAAAGGATTGATGTCGTAGGGTAGATGACACTATTGGCTGACACAGAGATCTCTTCCTTGGTGAAGCCAGCTGATGTTGTAGGGATGCAGGTGCGATGTCGTTGAAAAGTCCAGCCTCTTGAAGACCTTTTTTGACATCAGGTTCTTCTGACTACCACTGCCGACAATGAATTATATCGGAGATCCCTTGACCCACATCTATGAGTGAAAGAGGCGTTCCCCTTCCTTTGGTTCCTCTGGTTCGCTTGGTTGGAATTTGGTGGTAGCGACAGTGGCACTGGGTTCAACATCGATAATTTGCTTCCCTCCTTCAGGATTTGACTCAGAATCAAAATCAACCTATGACTCGGAAGCCTTTAGCTTGGCCATGAGGGACTACTTGGAGTGAAATTATTCAATGTTGTGCTAAGGAATTTTATGGTACTGACACTATTTTACCATGTCCTTATTCATCTTCTCATTTCCCTTCTTGTGTTGCGGCTTGGAATGGTTTTCTTGAGGGTGACCATTTAGAATTGGTCCCTTTCTGTGTGGGTTGGGGCTGCCATTTCCCTGCTTTGGCTGTGAGAGGTTTGTAGATCCAAAATCTCGTCGTTTCTACTTAAATTTTTGCTCGATCCTGACAGTGTATCTATAAGTCATGCCCAATGAGGCAATGTATAGGAAATCCATTTATTTTTTAATGTATCTATGCAAACAGTCATGGTATTTGAGCACCATATGATGCTCAGATTCTTTGATACCCAATTTGGTTTGTAGGGAATGGAATATATTGGTGAAATATGGTACTGTCTAGTCCCTTTCTTAACGTAGAGTGGTCCATCTAGTGTATTGGTCCTCGTAGCTTCCAACAAGGTATTATTGTTCTTTAATGGCATCCCGAAAGGAATCCCATGTAGGGGCCACCACAAACATTGTAGATTCCTCCATGACCATTTGCTAAGAGTAAGTATCCCACCAGTCTTTAACATGGGGAACAACCTTGAGGAGTGCAAAAGTGATCTTTTGCCTATTAGAAAAATTTTGGACCGAAAAATATCCTTCGAGCAGATTCAACCATTTATCTACAACATCCTCACCTATTAGTCCTTCAAATAATGGAATATCAAAATTTACTTTTACCTTGAAGGGGGTTGCATGGTCGCTTGATGAAGATGCTTCTCTTGTGGGAAGTCATCGAAGGATCTACATGAAGTTGTCCATCATTTTGTTCCTTTGTCGTGTGAGGGCTTCCTCGAGCAACATTTTAATAATTTCTCCTTCTCCATCATCTTTCTTTTCTCCCCCCATGGGTTTTTGTCAGGCTCTACACAGTCGATCTTGTAATGGCTCGATTGTTTTGAGTCCCAAATTCTTATACCCATATCTTGTCGGGGACATGCACGAAGAAAAATAAATGAAGAGAAGACCAATATGATACCACTGATCCCGATTTAGGAGCAGAGCAAATTGATTAACAAACTAAATACAATAAACGCATAGATATGAAGAATAACACAAATATCCAGTGAACAATATCTTCTATTAAATAATCAAATAGGATGAAACTGTAAAACTACATAATTGAAACACTTTCTCGAATGGTGGTAGATATCTCTTAGAAGAGATGTGGTTGCTACGTGCATTCGTCTGAGAAGAATGGATTACAATGAGGCTACAGAGGCCTTTTTGATATTACTCATTAATTCCAAAACCCTATACATAAAAAAACCTAACCCTAGAAGGTGAAACGCCAAAATTCATGTGGGCCCTATGGGTAAGTTGGTGTAATTTGGTACCTCAACTTCCAAGGGTTGTAACTTTTGCATACGACCTTCGTTTAAGATGTGTGATAGCCCATTGGAAAGGTCTTTCAGAGAAATATACATTCTGTTGTCAAACTCTGACTCTGTCTACAAATTGACTATGGCAAGCCAAAAAAAAAAACAACGTTTAGGGCCCCAAAATGACCCTTGAAGTACAACAAGATGTGATGACATGAAAACCTACAAAATAATCCAGTTGGATTAAGTGAGAGGCCACCCGTATCCACCTGAAGGATGTGTGGGGCTTCAAACATCCCCAGAAGTGTAGAACTCACAATCAGAAAGCAGTACAATAGAACGTGCTGAACAAAAAACAGAAACAAGGAGCTAGTTGGAATAGGTGGGTGGCCACCAATATTTACCTGGATCAACTAGTACAGAAGAAATATGGGACCTGGTGGCTCTACATTGATTACATATCATTAAACAAAATCACAGTCAAGAAACGATACCCAATTCCTTGAATTGATGAACTTCTTGACCAACTCAAGGGGGAAAAGTTCTTTAGCAAGATTGACCTAAAGTATGGATACCACTAGGTTCCCATCGAACCGACTAATGTATGGAAGACATATTTCAAATCTAAGAAGGTGTCTTTGAATGGTTGGTCATGCCCTTTGGCTTAACAAATGCACCAACAAATTTCATGAGGTTGATGGATGATGTATTGAGACCCTTCACCAACTCTTTTGTGGTGGTATAGTTGGATGACATCCTCATCTTCAACAGAACTTGGGAGGAGCACATGCAGCATATTCAACAAGTTTTGAGCACTATGCGACAACACACGCTATATGCCAACTTGAAAAAATGCTCTGTTGGCATGAATATGGTCCAATACTTGGGTTACATTATTGATGAGCATGGGGTACATGTGGATCTAGCTAAGATCCAAGTCATCCATGACTGGCCAGCCCCAACCACACTAATCGAGATTCGGTTCTTCTTGGGACTTTCCAACTTCTATGGACGGTTCATGTTGGGATTCTCCCATATTGGATGGGCCCTCATCCAAGTGATCAAGGGTGGTGGAAAGGAAAATTGTTCATGGGGGAAAGCACAACATTGAACATTTGATGATCTGAAGCATCGATTGTGATCAACTCTAGTACTCTCCTTACTCGATCTGCAAAAACCATTTGAGATTGAGACTGATGCATCCAAATATGTTGTATTCATATTTCTCACTCAACACAATCATCTAGTAGCATACCATAGTGAGACACTCTCAGATATCATCTAGAAATACCCCACCTATGACAAGGAAAAGTATTCCATTATGCAAGCCTGCCGTCAATGGAAACATTACATTTTGGGAAAGGAGACAATCATCCACACTGATCACAAGCCTCTATTGTTCATACAGAAACATGGGAAGTTGTAGAGTGATCGCCATCAAAAGTGGTCCACATAACTACAAAATTTCCATCTCAACATCAAGTATAAGGAACGAAGCACAAATTGTGTTGCTATTTGCCTCAGTGGACCTTCATGGTTGCACTCACTGCCATGCTCCATTCCCATGGGCATGAGGCATCCGTGTGGCCCAAACTTTATCAACGATATCCTGAATACGCCACCACCTATCAGCTCTTAGCTATAGGCACGAATGCCACCGATTTTCACATTCACGATGGACTGTTATGCCATCTGAGCCACCTCTTTGTTCCTTCAAGGGAGCATGCAAATATGATTTCAGAGTCTCACTATAGTTGGTTGGTAGGACATTTTGGCAAGGAGAAAACTATGGTCATTCTACATAAACATTTTTATTGGCCAAAACTTCTACATGACATCAACAAGTATATCATATCTTGCACTTCTTGTTCCATTGCCAAGCCAACCATCAAGAAGCAAGGCTTACACACCCCTCTTCCTACACCATAGAGGACTTGGGAATCCATCTCGATGGATTACATTTATGGCCTTCCATCAACCAAGCAAGGAAATTATTGTGTATTTGTGGTGGTTGATCGGTTTTCGAAGATGGTCATTCTCATAGCCTGCAAGAAGAGCATCATAGGGGCAGATATTTCCATGCTCTTATTCGAACAAGTGTGGGTCCATTTTGGGATACCACAGACTATCATCTCCGATCGGGAAACCAGGTTCCTCAACACATTTTGGTCGAGTCTCAGGTCATTGTTGGACACCAAGATCATTAAATCTACTTCCTTCCACCCTCAAACCGATGGCCAGACATAAGTCGTTGATCGGATGATTGTGCACATCTTGTGCATGTATAACTCTCAGCATCCACATACATGTGATGAGAGTCTTCCATATGTTCAACACAGCTACAACATGGATCTCCATAGCTCCGTCGACCATAGCCCATTTCAAGTGGGGTTGGGATTCCAACCCTTGGGTCCCATTGATGTTGCACTACCTCTTGCAACCACATAAACAGAATCTTCAAATGTTTAGTCTGAGGCCGACAAAGACACCAGATTCATTGAGTGAATTCAACACATCCGACAACAGGTCCATGATATTTTGTAGAAAGACAATGCTAATTAGAAGCAACGCCATGATAAACACTGGGTACCGCAAAAGTTTCAGGTGGGAGACAAGGTCTAGTTACATTTGCAGAAAGAATGCCTTACAGCGCCCCATCAGAATCTCCATCCACTTTTCTATGGGCCTTACACTATCACCAAGGCTGTGGGTGACAATGCTCTTGAGCTCAACACTCCCCCCTTCCTTGTATTGCACCTAGTGTTCAATGTGGACCTCCTCCGACCATATTTTCCACCATTATTGGAAACCTTAGAGATCGTAGAATAGTTGAAACAAACATAGCTCAACCCCGACTTCATGGAACAAGGATCCATTGATCATATAGTGAACACACAGGTTAGGGGAACTCTCCAGCAGAGGATCCAACTTTATTGGGTTTTCAAGGTAGGGTAGCTCCTACATCAAGGCAAGTGGCTCACCTGGGGCCAAATTCAGTAGAAATTTCCTCACCTGATGGGGGAACTCAATGTAATGGAGACCATTTCTTCCTAAGGGGGGAGGACTGATCCAACTAGATATTGGTGGCCATCCACCTGTTCCAACTGGCTCCTCTTGATAGTTTTTAGTACAACATGTTTTTTTGTAATAATGAAATTTCTTTGTAATTGTGGGTTTTGCACTTTTGAGGCTATCTTGAATCCCTAAAAAGCATGTAGGTGGATATTGGTGGCTACCCAACTATTCCAATTGGTTTATTGTGGAATCTTTCATGTCAGTACATATTTTTGTACTTTCAGGGCCGTTTTGGAGCCCTAAACAATGTTTTTTTGGCTTACCATAGTCAAACTATAGGAAGTCTTAGAGTTTGATGGCATAATGTGTATTTCTCGAAAATACCTTTCCAACAAACTATCACACACCTAAAACGAAGGTCGTATGAAAAAGTTACAACGTCGGGAAGTTGAGGTACCAACTTACCCATCGGGGCCCACATAACTTTTGGCATTTCATCTCCTAAGGTTATGTTTTTAGATGTTTAGGGTTTTGACATTCATTAGTAATGTTTAAAATGCCTCTATAACCTCATTTCAATCATTCTTCTCAAACATATGCACGTAGCATCCACATCTCTTCTCAGAGATAACTACCACCATTCGAGCAAGTTGTTTTTAGTTATGCAGTTTTACAATTTCAGCCTATTTTATTTATTCAATATAAATTATTGTTCACTGGGTATCCATTGTTCTCTGTATCTCTGTGTTATTATATTCAATATGTTATTCATTTCGTTATGCTCATAAATCCAGATCACATATCAAGAAAAATATACAACCAACCTCCATTATTTTGGAATACGAGTGTAGAGGACAACCACCACCATGTCTTTCATGTGATCCCTTATTTGGATTCGGATTATTGAATGATTGGGTATGGGAAGGGATAGGCATGGTGGCATAGTGCATCATGGGGGACTCAGGAACAACAACCATCTTGGTCGACATCTCTATGAGTATAATATTCTTGTGATTTTCACGCTTTTCCTTCAATGTTTTGTTTGGAATCCTGGATTGTACATTCTACTTGGGGAAAGGGTGGCCTATTTATTTTAGGCATGGTTTCAATCCTATAGCTCTTATGGTTCCCTGGATTTTCTGGCCCTATTTTGTGTTATTGTCTAGAGCGTGTCCTCTTTGAATTTGGCACTCTATCAAAGATTTAGTATTGGCATGGATTTGAATTTCCTCTTTGCAGACATTATGCATCCTTGTTTCATCCCTTCATCAAGCCCACTTAAAAAAGTCTTCATGAAGTGATCATGAAGCAGACTATGAAGAAAATTTGACATAGGCCCTTATTTACATTACCAATTTCTACAATCCCACCAAAGAAAACATAGATTTCCCCTCTCTGTGGTATCACCAATTGGGTGTATGTAATTATTCCTGACTTTATTTTGGCATTTTTGGTCTCGTTTATTTGGTTTTATGGTCAAGCATTGTGGGTGCAGTCATGGAACATAAGGACATGATGGAAATTAAAAAGTAATGAGTAGGCACAAAGATTTTATCCACTATAATAGGACATATATGTTTTTGGTTACCATTAAGGTTCGTGAGAATGAACATCTCTGCATCACTCAACATGTTTCATTACTACCTTATAGTGCAATAGAATGGATGAGGAGAAGTGAGTTTCATTTTACACTTCAATATTAAAGAGATTGTAAAATGTAACGATGTCAATATTAAAGAGATTGTAAAATGTAACGATGATGTCAATATGTGTCATCCCAATATAATAATAAATGCAATGTGAAATAAATAATAATCATTCAAGTGTCTTTATAAATCAAATATCTTTATAAATCAAAGTAACAATATTAAAACAATATCATCTAAACTATTAGCAGAAGAAGAATAGGAGAAGAAGAATTTGAGGTAATTTTCTTTGGCAATTTTTTTGGTTTTTTTTTTTCAACCAACCATATCAATGGTGAGATACATGATACCAAGCATATATGTGTAGCACGCCAAAAAGGATTTTTTTTTTTTTTTCAACCAACCGTATCAATGGTGAGATACATGATACCAAGCATATATGTGTAGCACACCAAAAAGGATTCATATTAACTTGAAGTCTTTTAAACACCCAAAAAAAAATTGCAAATTAGTTTTTTTTTTTTTTTATCAATATTTAATAAATCCTTAATTCTGATAAATCTACACTATTGTATTAAGAAACCCTAAACAAACCCACAAACATGTAAATTTTTCCTCTAGGTTCTCACCGAAACAACAAAGACCACTAAAGTTATGTCCTTATGGAAATGAAATGAACTTTTAGTTTATTAATTCTCCGTGTAAGATTGTTAAGTCCAATGGATTTTATCTTTTGTGTATTAGCTAAGTGGAGTGGAGTGCACTCAAAAGCACAAATAAAATCAGTGTTTACTATTTTTCTATTAAATGAGTGCAACCAAACTTCTTTGTTGATCCTTTGTGGTTCATTTGCCTTATTAATACAACCAAATTGTTTCTACTAATATTTTGTAGTTTATTTGTTTTAATTGAATGCATATGAATAAGGATTGTACTCATATTTAATCTATTTTGAAGTTTTCATAAGTTTTTTTTTTTATATGAAAAATATATAAACAAATTGTTTCTACTTATCTTTTGTAGTTTATTTCTTTTAATTGAATGCATATGAATAAGGATTATACTCATATTTAATATATTTTTAAGTTGTTAGAAGTTTTTGTTTTTATATGAAAAATATATAAACAAATTGTTTCTACTAATCTATTGTAGTTTATTTGTTTTAATTGAATGCATATGAATAAGGATTATAATGTTATTTAATATATTTTTAATGTCATGGTCAAGCAAGACATCAAATTGGTGTATGAGACCCTTATGTTTGTAGCACAAGGGATCCCCTCCGCATAGTGAATTGTGAATTGGCTGCTAAAGTTTATGAAGGTGTGGATACCCTTACCCCTTTTTATTTGAACCTATAACCTCTGATGAGGAAACACATGTTCTTAACAATTAATTTCACTCAAACTGTTTAATGTTTATTATTATTATACAAACGTTTTGCTACATGAAACCACCCGAAGTGAGATCGACGGTATAGCCTAATTGCGGGATTGGAATTAATGCATTGTTTAATTCTTCCTTTTCTCTCTGCAATCTATCCTTGTCGTTGATCTGGCGCTTTCATATCAATTGTCTTGATTTGATCTGATCATGTTTTTGCAATGCACTTTCCCTTCTGAGTTTCATCGCGACATCTCTTATAAGCATTGATCTTCATTCGCTAACCCTCCTGAGATTTAATCTCTGCATATTGTCCTATTGTTTGACATCAATGACACTATGTCCAACAATCTCCCCTTTTGTCATTGATGGAAACATATCAACTTCATACACAATCTCCCCCTGTGATGATGCTTCTCTCCTCTAAAGTTACTCTCCCCCTTTGACATCAATGTAAAATGGTTGCTTCCCCTATGGTAAAGTTATGTATGTCTATATACTTCTAACCAAAATCTGAACTCGTGTAACTCCTCCTGCAATCATACTTTTCTTGTCATAATTGAAAGACTCCTCTTAACTTTGATTGTTGCCTCCCCCTGAATTGATGCCAATTGATGCATTATTTTCTTGAGAGGTTAGATTGGAAGAGGGATTACTCTCAATATTTTCTTGAGATATTCAAATACATCTCTGCTTAAGGTGTTATCGGACTAATCTGTAGGTGCAGACACGAACTGATCTCCCTAGATCCACCTGGATCTAGAACAAAGCAAGACAGGACATGACTCTTTCCCTAGGTTTTGACCATTGAATTAATTAGGAGGCAAGAATAAATAACATACCTTATTATCGCTTCCTATGGTCTTTGCTGCTCCCGCTTCGCTCTAGTGCTCTCGTGTAGTCAAGACCAAGACAACACAAACCAACCAAAGTGAAGATAGCACAATATATTCAACAATTAACCTATGTGTATGATCAAGGAATTACACAATAAAGTGGAAATAGCTTTATGGGAAAGGGACATGCCACTGTATCATATTAATAGAAAGTAAATATTACAACCTGAGCCTTGATGTCGCAAACTTCCTTTTGATGACCCTTGGCTCTGACACACACACTTGCTCAATCCTTGCATGAAGAAGATCAAATCCTCTTGATAGACTTGCTAGAGTCTCCAAGCTGCTGTTCAATGCTGAGTCCTTCACACAATTCTTTCACCAATTCTCCAATGAATCTTGCTTAACCTTTTCCATGAGAATTCTCTCAATATATAGGAGAGAATGAATTAGTTACTTGGATAAGAATGATCCCAAAATATCAGGGAATCCAAAACTAGGATAACCATTCGAATGCCAACCCATCCTTCTAGAATATTCCCTTCTAGAAGCATCGAGAATTCATCTTTTTCCTTTCTTTAGGAAGAGTTCGCACCCTAGCAGTTCAACACAGTGCGAGATGTTCGCACCCTGGCTTAAGGCAGCCTGTGAGAGTGGGTCATTCTCGCAGGAAAATGTATTAGTAGCCTGTGAACCTTCTTCAAAAGTGAGTTTTCTGGGAAGAGATGAAAGTAACTTTTCTCAGGAGAGAGTTCTTATGAAGAGCCTGAGTACACCATCATCAATACATCATCATGACGACCAAAATCATGGGTAACATAAGGGTTTAGTGAAAATATATGCCGCATGTTCTTGTGTTGGGACATATTCCAATTTAATGTTCTTATTTTCATCCCGATCTCTTAGATAGTGGTATTTTATGGGAATGTGTTTTGATTTGGAGTGTTGGACAGGGTTCTTGGAGAGACTTATAGTGCTTGTATTATCACAGTAGATAGTAGAGGTTCTTCAAACACTATTTTGATGTCTTGTAAGGTTTGTTTGATCTATTCCACTTGTGTGCAACATTCTGTTGTTGCAATATCCTCAGCTTCAGTGATAGACAGAGAAATTGAGGATTGTTTCTTGCTTATCCAAGTTACCAATGATTCACCCAAAAAGAATGCTCCTCCACTTGTACTTTTTCTATCATATACACAACTTGCCCAATATGTATTTGAATAGGCTTTTAAAGTGAATGAATCCTTGCTAGGGTACCATAAACCAAGATCTATGGTTCCTTTCAAATACCTAAAGATTCTTTTCACAGCTTGAACATGGCTCTCTTTTGGTGCTGCTTGGAATCTAGCCACCATGCCAACAGTTTGCTTGACATCAGGTCTGAAAGTTGTCACATAGAGTAAACTCCCAATCATTGATCTATAGTGTTTTGGATCTAAAGCTTTGGACTCATCTTCCTTTCTTAGTTTTTATCCACCTATCATAGGTGTACTAATAGGTTTTCAATCTTCTAACTGAAATTTCTTAAGCATATCTTTAACGTACTTGGACTGATGGATAAAGAATCCTCTATTGGACTGTATTATTTATAATCCAAGAAATAAATTCAGTTCACCAAGCAAGGACATTTCAAATTCTTGTTGCATCCTCCTAGAAAAGTCCTTACTCATTTTTTCATCATCACTGCCAAATATAATATCATCAACATATACTTCCACAATAATCATGTTATTACCAATAATTTTTAAATAAATATTGTTGTTTGTTGATCCTCTTTTGAGGCCTTGTCTTGTAAATAAGAATCTAGCCTTGCATACCATGCTCTGGGTGCTTGTTTTAGCCCATAGAGTGTTTTTTTTAGTTTACAGACATGGTCTCCTTTATTAGTTAATTGAAATCCTTCTAGTTTCTCAATATAAACTTCCTCTTCTAATTTTCCATTGATAAAAGATGACTTGACATCCATTTGGTATACTTTAAATTTAATGTAGCTAGAGAAAGCTAAGATCATCCTAATTGCCTCTAATCTGGCCACAGGTGAAAAGGTTTCTTCATAGTCTACTCCTTCAACCCGAGCATACCCTTTACATACCAATCTAGCTTTGTCCCTAATTACTTGCCCATTCTCATTCATTTTGTTTTTATACACCCATTTAGTTCCAATAACATTTTTATTTTTTGGTCTTGGAACTAGTTCCCAAGTTTGATTTTTTTCAACCTGGTCCAATTCTTCATTCATAGCATTGAGCCAATTCTCATATTTACATGCCTCTTTGATTGAGATGGGCTCAATATGTGACAAAAGTGGTATTTATGTCTAATACAACAATTGTCTTCTTATGTGTACTCCATCGCTCTTATTTCCAATAATCAGTTCTTCGAGATGATTCTTTTGAGTCATTCTTGAGGGTGTCTCTATGTCTCTTCTTGCGGATTCTTCTCGAATATATTCTTCATATTCAATAGTATCCATATCATCCTCTTCCCTTTCTTCTTTATTTTCTTCTACTTATTATGCTTGAGTACCAAATGACTCATCATCATCTTCATCTTCACTGTCAAGTATAGTCTCTTGATCTTTGATCCTTATCGTTTTTAAATCATCCACCTTGACATCTAAACTCTCAACAATCTTATGTAATATGAGATTGTAGCATCTGTATTATTTCTTGGTAGAAGCATATCCAAGAAAGATACCTTCATCAGATCTAGCATCAAATTTTCCGAGATTCTCATCAAGCCTTTTGATGTAGCACTTACTTCCAAAGACCTTGAAGTATTTTATCGAATGAGCTCTTCCAAACCATAGTTCATAAGG
Source organism: Picea engelmannii (assembly GCA_009831015.1). Lineage (NCBI taxonomy): Eukaryota > Viridiplantae > Streptophyta > Pinopsida > Pinales > Pinaceae > Picea > Picea engelmannii. The sequence goes on from ML782287.1 coordinate 78,117, forward strand.
ATTCTTATTACTATTAATCCTAAGATGACCTCTGTTCAATATGTATATTGTTGTGCTTACAACTTCCATCCAATATCCATCATATAATTTTTCTTCATTGAGCATAGTCCTTGCATCCTCCTGAATTATTCTATTCCTTCTCTCTGCAATCCCATTTTGTTGAGGTGGTCTAGCAACAGAGAATTGTCTTTTTATTCCATGGGTTTCACAAAAGAGATCAAACTCTTTTGGCGTGAACTCACCACCATTGTTTGATCTAAGACATTTGATTTTTGTCTCCTTTTCATTTTCAACAAGGGTATTAAAAGATTTGAATTTGTTAAGTGCTTCTGATTTTTCCTTGAGAAAACATACCCAACCCATTCTAGTAAAATCATCAATGAACAACATAAAGTAGGATTCTCCTTGCAAACTCTTGGTCCTTGTAGGTCCATAGAGGTCGTTGTGAACAAGATCTAAAGGTTTTGAGGTTGAGTATTCTTTTGTTTTGAACCTTATCTAGTTTGGTTCCCTAGTTGACAATGTCTACACATAGGATTTGAGGGCTTTATGATCTTTGGCAAGTTTCTTACTGCCCCAAGATCGTTGACTTTCACTAAATTTTCAAAGTTAATGTGCCCCAACCTTCTATGCCATAGCCAAATTTCATATACTAAATGTATATGACACTCCTCATTCAATTTTGTATTTAGTATATATACATTCTTGGGAGTTATAGGAGCAGTGCCAACCAATTTTCTTGAGTCATCTCTCCTAATATCAAATTTCTGGGAATCAAAGATGCAAAATCACCCCTGATCGCAGGTTTGGCTAACACTTAATAGGATAGGTTTCATTTTTTCAACAAGCAGCACGTCCTTGGCTTTGCCTTTTCCCAAACTCACAGTGCCTTTCCCAAGTATGTTACTTGTAGCATTGTCACGAAATGTAACTTTACCCTTTTGTTTCTTTAAGTTCAAAAACTTGTCCTTGTTTCCTATCACATGTTTTGAGCAACTACTGTCAACATACTAGAGATCTTATTTATATTGGGATTTTAAGGCAATAAGACATTCCTCCTTTGATGTTTTTTCTTTCCAAAGATTCTTTTGTTTGCTAATGAACTTTGGTTTTTATGAGACTTCCATTAATCTGCAATTACTGGCTTTGTGTCCATAATTATGACATATGAAGAATTTTATGTTCCCATCTTGTAGAGGTGCAAAGAAGTTATAATTTTTTCTTTTAACTTGATTTATTGTTTGGTTATATTTAAAGTTATAGTTCTTAACCCACAAGTTTTACCTTCCATATGCTCTACAATTCATAGCTTTGTGTCCAAAATTAGAGCATGCAAAGGAATAACCAACGAAAATGTGAGGATAACTATTTTGATAAACCTTATTTGGTGTTGTCTTATATTCCTTCTTGATGGGTGGAAGTAGTCCTCTGGAGTTCTGATCATTACTTGTCTTTTATTCACCCTTCTTCTTGAATGTACTGAGGAGAGGAATTGCATAAGATTTTGAAATAACTTGGTTTTCTTCTTGAGAATAACCTATTCCATTTTTATTACTTGAATACCTTTGTGTGGTAATAATCGTATCTAATATTTTAGAGCTATTTTCATATATTGTTTGAATGAGTTTTGCATCAAGTTTTTTTCTTAGGTGAACTATTTCTGCCTCCATTATTTCATAGGTTATTTTTTTTTCTTTAAGAGACTTTTCTAGACTTTCTTCCATCCTATTTGCTTCTAGGATTTGTGTTGGCTCTCGACCAAGTTTTGAGGAAACCTTGGCCAGGTTTGACCACTTTTTGGACTTCGACACATTGGTTGAGAAAGGAGCGGCCAGGCGAAGCTGAGATCACAGATCTCACCGATTTTGCGGGCTATGTGGACCCAGTAAAGGGTCCCTAGGGTTTTCATAATGGGTTTGGGGATGTCAGACCATGGGGTTTACCCATGATTAGGCATTTTTGTAAGGGATTGTAAAAGTATAAATAAGTAAGAATGTATGGTAGAAAGAAAGCATCTTTGGTGGTTAAGAGAAGTCTGAGTAGCTAAGTGCAAGCAGTTTTGGTTTCTTTGTGCAACAAAATGTATATGTATTAAGGCTATGTGCTCACTAGAGGAGTTGGCTCTGTGCCTTGACCTAGTTTGGAAGGAGGGTCTCGTGCTCAATGCACAGATCTCATGTCCTATGTGAAGCTTGGCTCTGTGGCTTGGTGCACAGGAGAAGATGAATGTAAGATATCGAAGAATAATAAAGAAGATGAAGAAGTTGGTGGACGTAGCCCCACACTAGGGTGAACCACGTATATCTTGTGTCTTTGGTTTGCTCTATGCTTTGTTGGTTATGTTATGAATTTTCTTTGTGTTTTTCTTATTATGTATGATAGATAGATTTGTTGATGCTTAGTACTTACTTGTGTTAATGATGAATGAATGATTAGATCTAACTCAATGCTATGTGATAAGTGGGTGAAGTTCTTAATCTTTATTGTTACTGCGTTGATCTAGGTTTAGGGTATGTTCTGTGATGTTATTAAAGCTAATAAACTAATGCATATCACTGTAAAGTGTTGCTAGAATACTCTGTGAAGTGTTATTATCACAAATCTATGTCCCATCTTAGTTACAGACACCTACGTCTCGTAACACCCCCTGCTTCTACCTCGGGTGAGACTTCATCTGCTTCGCAGGTGTTGTCGAAAGGGCCAGTAGTTAGGGTTTTTTTGGTGCAATGTTGAAGCGTTGAACCCTGGGCCTGCCCCTGTGCCAACAAATGGTTTTGTTGTCAAGACCTAAAACTGTGATTGCTGGGAATTGAAGTAAAGACAAGAGAAGATTTATGCGTAGATATGTTGCTAAAGTGTGTAGTACTCTACTTGAATTGGAAATCTCTATTCTAAGAAAGAAGTCTGGTCTGAAGAAAAGAGGTAAGATATTGAAAGAGGTAAAGTTTTGTGCTTTGATAAGAGTAAGATAAGTGAAATTTTTTGTTTCAAAAGCATGAATTTAAGTATGTTTAATAGATTATGTCCTAGTCTGAAAGCTAGGGTGCAGTTGGAAGAAAGATTTGATATAAGTAAAGCTAATAGAAATGAAGAAAGATATGTTTTTCCTATCCATAGAAAGAATTTTTGGACTAATAAGTGGATACAATAACCTAGAAAGAATTTTTGCAGATTGCACGTCTAGCACTGTGATCCTAGTACGCAGTACAAAAGAATTTGGGGAACATACAAGAGGAAAATAGGATTGACATTGTGTTATAATTGCAGAAGGTCGGGACATCTTGCTAAGGAATTCCCTGGTATAGGTCCTATATGTCTTTGTTGTAAGACTATTGTTCCTCAGTTTGAGGATTGTCTAAGGATGATTGCTAAAGTTGAAAGAATGAGCATGAGACAAGAAAACTATGAAGGAAATTAAGAGACTAAGAGAATGTTAGAGAATCATAAAGAATCAGAGAAAACTCAGACTATATTAGTACAGTTGAAAGAAACAATGAATGAACACAAAGATGTCAGTTTACCAGAAATCTTGAAAGTAAAACAATGCATAAGTACAAGAATCGAAGACTTTGACATAGACTGTGTCTTGGATTAAGAAACACAAGTGAATATTATAATAGAAGACACTTGGGAAATATTAGGAAAGCCTGTTGTGATACCTTCATTGGGAAGGATAGGCTTGTTTAAGGGTAAGATGGTAACTTTATGTGGAAGAGTTACTAATGTACCTATTATTATCCATGGAACATCAACTAAAGAGGAATTTGAAGTCATTAAGTTTGTAGAGAACAACTCCCCTTTCCCACTTCTTCTAGGTAGGACTTGGATTAAGAAGGATCAGATCAGAAGAAAAGAAGAGGAAGAAGCTACAGAACAGAAAAAGAAATAATTAAGGGATTTCATAGCTAGAAAAAAAGATTGACTAATAGAAGAACGAGAGGATAAATTGGAGTAATAGAAGGCAAGAGAATTAGTTGTCAAGGTTGAAAGAATGCAAGAAGGTTTGAAGCACCTATCCATGCAAGAAAGAAGTATGCCCACCCAAGAATCAATAAGAGAAGGGATATTAACTTCAAACCATTTGGGAGCACATCAGTAGTGTGAAGTCACTACACTAGGAGAATACAAGAATAAGAATGGAAAGAGGAATCCAGAAATAGTTAGAGAGATTCATATCACAGGAAAGAAGGCAAGGAATCTCAGTAAAAAGAAAGCTAAGATGGAAAATATACAGGAAGCTACGGAGACCATATGGAAGACTTTACAGACTGGAACCTCGCAGGAGGTAGGTTCGCAAGATTTGAACCTCACTGAAACAATAGGACTGCACCGAATGGGACTTTTCACTGGCAAAGCTATATGACCGTTGGATGTGCCTCGACCATTATAACAATTCCCTGGGATGGATAGAAAACACATTTATGGGTGGATGGACCACTTTTGGGATGTTGAGATTGCACCATAACAGATAGATTTGCATTAATGGAGGCATTTCTACCCATTGGAAGAGTCTATTACAAGGCCCCACTTATTTAACTTGTTCGTCGTCGTGCTGGGACCACTTTTTTCCACCCTTGATTAACTAAGTAAATAGAGAATTGATTATGTGTCGAACTGTGTTATCAGAAAATACACTTCATTTTCCATTTGTCTACCCCACTTATCTGTTCGCCTACCCTAAGCTGTCTATTAAATTTGAGAATGTCGAGTGAACCTAAGGAATTAGAGAAGTCTTTCGAGGAGGTCCTCAATAAGCTAATGGGATACATGCCTTTATCTGAAGGCATCCAGGCATTGTCGACTAGGGGACTACAAGCTTCCCCTTTGACAGGATGACATTATGGCTGTGTTAACCCCATAAACGAGTAGTGAAGTAAGCATCGTGGCGTACTGGCTAATGCGAAACAAATCCCATCAATCTTAACAGAATACATTCCACCTTTGGCTAGCGTAGTTAATAGCAACAACATTCCATGAGACTACGAGTACACTCTGTTCACCACGTACATTTCGAAAGGAATACACATAGTAGGAAGCCAGCTGGAACAGATCCCACTGCTGAAGAGAAACAACTTCAACCTAGGTGACAGAAAGAACTATGCTATGCTCGCACCCCACCAATACTTGACGAAATCCACTAGGAAGAAGCCTCACCTTGTCTCCCAGCCATTGATTAAGGGACTGGCGCAGACCACTGTGTTGAATGTGATGAAGATTCCCCATTTTGGCCATCACCAGGAGGTTAACGCTTGTGTTAAACTCCTCTTGTCATGCTATCATGGTGGATACCTATGGCTTGATCGATAGATTAGTGTGGATCCAGTGTTGATCCACCAGATTACAGGGTTAAGCATGCAGGGACCTGAGCCTCAATAGTTTTATCCAAGGAAGGCCTCAAACCGCTCCTTGGCACAACGCATCAAGGAAGCATACAGAGAAGTTGAAAAAGGCAAGTGAGTCTACAAGGTAGACTCTATACAAGATGGCGTAGTGCACCTCGCTTGCCAGCTCATAGTTGGAAAGATCGTAAGGAAGAACCGCCCCACACAGGTCACCGAGTTCATGGTGGACCTCGCAGGAAAATGTGTGGAGGGCATGTAGATGAATTGGGCGAGTTACCTCATTAATGAATTGGAGAAAGAATACCGCAAAGCTCAGGATTTGGGGTATGAATTACACTTCAGCTAGTTGATCGTGTTGATCGCATTTGTCACTTGGAAAATTCCTGAAGGAGCCACCTTTTCGGAGATTGAACCATCAGAGCCCTTGGCCACTAGGTTTTCTACCTTGTGGTACACCAACGACATGAAAAAATAGTGGCAGTCGAACGCTGTGTTTCATGCCTATTATTAGCAACTAAAGGTTTCCATCGATTCATTCTCGCACATGACACCGCGCACCCTGTACGAGTACAGACCAATAGAAAGGTTTCACGCAGATCCACATTTCATCTATATAACTACGCGCAGAGATGAGAACAAGGAAGAGTTACATTCTTATTACAAACTAACAGATGAATACATGGATCAGATCACCAAAGAATGGTCAGAGGAGTTCCTTGTACCCGTCATTGATGCAGAACTCTCCCACACTGACACCATAGGAAGCCCCATGGTCTCCTGATTCGAGCATGTCGGGCAGTCCAGTGGGACAAAGAAGAAGAAGAAGTAGGAAGAAGTCCAGGATATAGAGACCGATGAAGAGGACAACGCCTCTGAAGAAAATGGCTTTGGCTCGCTCGGAAGAGGAGGAAATGAAGAAGATGGACAAGGAGGAGGGGATGATCAAGGAGAATGTGAAGCTACACCGTCGAAAGATCCCCCTACTGAAATAGTAACACCATAGAAGAGGAAGGTTTCTCCACAGAAACCTTTAGCAAGAAAGAACACCAGCGCTAGTAAGCCCCATTTAGAGGCCACGCTTATGGAAGATGACATCAGTTTGGTCCGCGGAGCCATGGAGGATTCTTCCAAGGACATCTTGTAGAGATATGGAGTGAAGCAGGATGAACTATATGGCAGGATCAAAAAGGAATTGAATGAAGTACAGAAAGATATTTGTTCAGTTCGCACAACACCTACTACGTCACAGATTGAGGAATTGGGGGATGAACCAACCCAATTGACAAGACTTGCAAATGCAACAGAGGCTCAACTTCAGAAATTCCAAGAAGAGAAGGAGAAGGCTATAGAAGCCTTGAAACAAGAGAAAGAGGAAGTCTTAGAGAAATTACAAGTAGCGTGGTACTGTGTAACCGCCTATGAAAATGAGAAAGAATAATTTCAGGCGGTGATCCAGGAGGAAAAATCCTAGCTACAGACAGAAAAGGAGCAGATACTCGTAGAACAGGATACATTCAAAGAAGCAGTGAATAAAGTATGTCACTCTATGCCAGGCTTGGCACAGGAGGAACAAGAGTCGGTTGAGGTTCAAGTGGCGAAGCTCGCTGAGACCATCCAATAGCTTCAAGCGAGGATAACAGAGTTGGAAATCCAAGCAGTATTGAGCACCCCATAGGAAGTGCATGATCAGAGGGAGGAAGCCACTAAGAACCCAATAATAAGGATAAGGGCCCTCACCTCAAAGTACAAACAATTGAGCAATAGAAGTGCACAGACTTACGAACACCTCGCAGAAGATCCAGAGCTAAGGAAACTGGAAGCGCAACTACAGGAGGTGCAGTAGTAGGCATTGTTCGTGCAGGTGCAGATGAAGCTACTCATTGCAGTCAAAAGAATGAAGAGATCTCAGGAACAGTGCACAGTGCAGCAGTAGATTACTGCCATCCAGGGCAGGGTAATGGAAGTCACACAAAAGTTGCAACCAATGCAGGATGAATCCTACAAGGTATTTGAAGAAATTGAGGGACAAGGCACGCAATTAGACCAAGTGGTTGCAATTGTGGAATAACACCTAGAAGGGCCTGTTACAGAGATAATGATCCAGGAGCTCATTGAGCAGGAGGCTCAGAAGAAGCAGCAAGTCGAGGTAGCTCGAGTGAAGCTCGAGGCCTTATAAGAAACATTTCCTAGACCTGAGTGACTCAGGACGAGTCAGAGGTGAGTGTTGGGGGCTTGTTGGCTCTCGACCAAGTTTTAAGGAAACCTTGGTCAGGTTTGACCACTTTTTGGACTTCAACACATTGGTCGAGAAAGGAGCACCTAGGCGGAGCTGAGATAGCGTATCTCACCAATATTGCAGGCTATGTGGACCCAATAATGGGTCCCTAGGGTTTTTGTAATGGGTTTTAGGATGTCGGCCCATGGGGTTTACCCATTATTAGGAATTTTTGTAAGGGATTGTAAAAGTATAAATAAGTAATAATGTATGGTAGAAAGAAAGTGTCTTGGTGGTTGAGTGAAGTCTGAGTAGCTAAGTGCAAGAATTTTTGGTTTCTTTGTGAAACAGAATGTATATGTCTTAAGGCTCTATTCTCACTAGAGGAGTTGGCTCTGTGCCTTGACCTAGTTTGGAAGGAGGATCTGGTGCTCAGTGTGCAGATCTCATGTCCTATGCGAAGCTTGGCTCCATGGCTTGATGCATAGGAGCGGATGAATGTAAGATATTGAAGAATAATAAAGAATACGAAGTAATTGTTGGACGTAGCCCCACAATGGGGTGAACCACATATATATTGTGTCTTTGGTTTTCTTTGTGCTTTGTTGGTTATGTTATGAATATGCTTTGTGCTTTGCTTATTATTTATGAGAGATAGATCTATTTATGCTTAGTTCTTACTTGTGTTAATGATGAACGAATGATTATATCTAACTCAATGCTATGTGCTAAGTGGTTGAAGTGATTAATATTTATTGTTAATGTGATGATCTAGGTTTAAGGTATGTTCTGCGATGTTATTAATGCTAATAAACTAATGCATATCACGTTAAATTGTTGCTAGAATACTCTGTGAAGTGTTGTTATCACATATCTGTGTCCCATCTTGGTTACAGACACCTGTGTCCTATAACCCCCCATGCTTCTACCTCGAGTGAGACTTTGACTGCTTCGCAGGTGTTGCTAAAAGGGTTGGTAGTTAGGGTTTTTTGGTACGTTGTTGAAGCATTGAACCTTGGGCCTTGTTAAGCCCTAATATTGGCTCATTACCCCTTAATTGGGGCATATTATATTAGTAATTTTATTTTATTTATGTCAGCTTTAAGCCATTAGTTGTAATTATACCTCCTAGTCTCGTATATGTACCAAGGAGACATTTTCATTTTGAATCATCTTGTACTTGAACATTTAAGTGGGGTTAAAGGAGGTTGCCCCCTCGAAGAGGCTTATTATATGAAATTGTATCTTTTTCAAGGCGTTGAGTACTTTTTCTGAGGTTTTTCTATGCTATATTAGTATTTGGTTCTTAACATATGGTATCAGAGCTCAAGGTCTTGGGGTTTCGCTGCTACATATGAGACACCTTGGAATTTTTGTTATAACTTGTTTTCTACAATGTTTCAGAAGAAACGGCTTGGAGGATATTTAGTAGACAGATCAAGGTACATTGGGTTCAAAATTTAGCTCCTGAGGCCTTATACTTTCAGAGATACATCCTGTACAATATAGGGTTCTGGAATCATCTTGAAATGAGTCATTGCGGAATTTTCGCTATAAAAAAGTTTTCGTAACATTTCAGACCCTAAAATTTAGAGGCTATTTACAGAAATTAGTAAGGTATCTGTGGTAAAAATTTCATCTCCTGGGTCATCTTAAATTTATATATACACCCTGTGTAAGATAGGGTATCTGACTAGTCCTATTGACTAGTCTCAAGAAGGTGTTCTAGGTAAAACAATCATAAATTATACCTAGAGTATTCAAATTGAGTGGGACTAGTTTCATTAGATCTTGGACAGTCTGTAGTATTTCTGGTGCAAGTTTCATAATTTTATATCAATTATTTTGTGTGGGGCATGCTATACAAGTGAGATCTCCTGGAAAGGACAAAAATCGACAAGTTGTGGGGAAGTTACCGTAAATTCCACTTGGCACATCCAATTTTGATCAGACATGTGGCATTACAGAGAAGAAATATTAGAAAAATACATAAAAGAAAGTTTCATACCCAAAAGGGCTGAAACTTGGGAGATACAACAGAAGAAAAATTGTCTAGCAGAACCACCTCAAAATCAAGGTTCAGAAGTGATACTTGGCCAACATGCCACCAAAAAAGGGAACTTCTACACCAACTAAGACTCCAGAAAATCCTACTTGGACTCTTGATGAAGGTGAAGAAATGTGTAGGGACATAAATGAACTACAAAAGAAGATGGATTCAATGGA
>ML782287.1:92026-105884 GCA_009831015.1 Picea engelmannii
CCTAGTCTCCTATATATACCAAGGAGACATTTTCATTTTGAATCATCTTGTACTTGAACATTTAAGTGGGGTAAAAGGAGGTTTCCCCCTTGAAGAGGCTTATTATCTGAAATTGTATCTTTTTCAAGGCGTTGAGTACTTTTCCTGAGGTTTTTCTATGCTATATTGGTATTTGGTTCTTAACAAGCCTTCCTATGTTTTTCCTCTTTTTCAACTAAAAAACTTTTCAGCTGTCTATACCTGGTTTTTTATCTTCTTAATTCATCCAAGGCACTGAGAAGTTCTCCTTCCATATTAACCTCTGGTTCAACTTATGACTCTTCCTCATGATCAATTTATTCTATCTCATTAGGTTCTTCAATACCTAGAAAAAGGACTTCATCATCATCACTGTCATTGGACTCTGATGAACTATTGTTTTCTTCTTTTGAGTAAAAAATATTTTTCCCTTTGTAAAACCCCTTTTTGTAGTTGGGTTTTTCCTTCTTCTTGTATTGTTTTTTTTTCCTTCTTCATCTTCAGAGTCCTCCTTGGGATAGGGACACTTGGTTGCAAAGTGACCAACCTTGCCATAGTTAAAACTTTTGAAAGGCAACTTGCCTTTGTACTTCCCTTATCCTTTCTGAAGTTTTTTAATAAAATTGGCTTCTTCTACATCAAATTCTTCATGATGGCTGGATTGAGATTTTTGCTTCTGATATTTTGGTTTCTTGAGAACCTTGAAGGCTGCCTCTGCTTGTGGGGGGTTCTCATGACCTAATCTTAACTCATAGGCTATGAGGATTCCATGTAATTCATCCATGGTGAGTTTATCTAGATTTTCTCGATCTTTAGGAGTGGACACTTTATGATTGTATAGAATAGATAGTGTTCTTAGTATCTTTTCAACTAGCTCATTGTCTGAAACTTCTACTCCCAAACCTCTAATTGCATTAACAATATTATCAACTCTTTCGAAGTACTGAGATATATTTTCTTCATCCTTCATTTTTATACCTTCATATTGTACTTTGAGTGTCTGAAGTTTGGCCCTTTTTACCTTGGAATATCCTGCATATATAGTTTCAAATTTATCCTAGAGTTTTTTTTCATTATTATAGTTTAGTACTTTAGAAAAGATTTTCTTACTCAGTCCAGCTTGTAGTGTGTTTAAAGCCTTTGCATGTTCCCAAAAAAAAATCTTGTCTTCTGCTTCTATGGGAGTGTCTTTTGGAAAATCATATTGATTTTCAACTAATGTACATACTTCCAGTCAAATGGACATCAGATAGATTTTCATTCTAACACTCCAGAAGACATAGTCTTCACCATAAAATAGGGGAACTTTAGATGACATATTCAACTGTTGATCCATTCTGATATATATTTCTCTTCAATTGATTTAAACCTTTCGTGAAGAGACTTGTTCTAATACTAATTGAAGGATTAAATCATGTCACTGAGAGGGGGGGGGTGAATCAGTGACAATAATTTTATCAATTTTTCTTTTGTTAATGCAAACAAAATTTAACACAATATTTTATCATGGAACCCAATTAGGAAAACCACAAACACTTTTCTATTAATTGCAAAATTTTGTTTTACAAGTTACATAGAAGGATGATGTTCTTCCTTTTAGATCAGCACCAACTGATTAGGATGCACCCGCGCCCTTGGTCACCAGCACCAACTGGTAGGAGGCTTCAACCCCCTATTTAGTTAGCTACTACTGACAAGGAATCATCTACTCCCTTTGTTCACCAGCACCAACTGGTAGGAGGCTTCAGCCCCCTGTTTAGTCAGCTACAACTGACAAGGAAGCACCTACTCCCTTGCAAGCTCCAACCTACCCTTGCACCACCCAACCACCCTTATTTTTTGAATCTGGAAAACTTATGTATCATATCTTCACTGCATCTTTATCTACTTATGCGATTTAATATTTCTTCTGATTCAGACTACAGAGACACTTTCTTCTCACCACTCTATCTCATTTATATAATCTTCAAACAGGTCTGAGATATAATCCATTGTGTCCTTTCATTTGTACCATCGTGCCCCTTCATTTAACTTAATTCCAAATCTTCTGCAAATAGTGCAGAAATCGAGTTCTACTAAGGCGCTTCTTTCAAACCATTTACATATGACCGAAAATGCAAAACCATGGGCTTATCAACTTAAGCAATGTATAATATTTTACCTTTATTCTTATTATTCCATATGACCACAGGCAGTGACCAAGAACTAGGCCAAGCCAGTGCTTGATCACTTATCAAAATCAACGGTCACGTTTTAATCTCCCGATGAGATGGACAATTCTCGTTTACTTCGGGACTTCGTCTATTCCACTTACGCTATCCTTCCACTATACTTGATCAATGGTCGATAACACTTCCTAAGTGTTCTTCATATCAAATGACTCATGTCCACTTCGGGACTTTGACCTTCGGGACTCTGGGACTTCATCCTTTGCGACTTTGAGACTTAGGTCATTTGTTGCTGGTGAAACTCCCGAAGTAAAAACTCATGGAGTGATGTAAATTTCTAATGTCACTTGTTGACATGGCACAGGCTGAGTGGCTACCACGTATCACTCAGATTCATGATTTACATGTACCTGAAATGTCGATTCCATCTTGACACTTGTCATTATTTGACTGAGCCACATGTCCTTGTTAACGTGGTCTGTTGACGTATATCTATCGATGTGGCACATATTATTCTCCTTGATATAATGGTCATGATACTACCCAAAGCATTCCTCTAATCAGATGACTCATATCTACTTCAGGATTTCAACCTTCGAGACTTCAGGTAATTCGATTTCTCCACTTCCCAGTTCTCCCGAAGTGAGATTCCTCGAAGTGTAACCTCCTCACAAATTTTAACCCAAAATGAATTTTGTTTGTTTGATTGTGATATTAGATCAATGGCTCGATCTATCTGCAATGTTGCTTTGCCCATGTTTAAAACCAATGGCTCTTCTTCTTTGCTTATCCTATCCTTCCACTTTAAAGTGATCCAACGACTATCGAGAATTTGGGTATTCGAGATCTCAATCATTTTTCCTTTCTTATCCTATCCTTCCACTTAAAATGATTCATCGATCAAGAATGGTCTTAGAGTAGATCAGCAATCAGGGATGATTACAGGGTCCCAACTAGCATGACGTTTAAAACTATCGTCGAGCTCTGCAATGGAGAAACTGCTCATTGGTAGTGTAACTGATGCCAATAGTAGATCTATTTGGCAGGTGACGATCGACGACCTAGACTAATTATGGTATTGAAATTAACGTGTTTTTTAATTCTTCTTTCACTCTCCACAATCTATCTCTTTCATTGATCTGGCGCTTGCGTATCAATGGTCCTGATTTGATTTGATCATGTTTCTGCAATGTGATTTCCCTTCTGAGTTTCATCACGTCATCTCTTCTGAGATTTGATCTTCATTTGCTAACCCTCCTAAGATTTAATCTTTGCATACCATCCTACTATTTGACATCAATGAAAACACATTAATGACACTATGTCCAACAGGAGAAAACCATGGAATGTTTTTTCTTATATGTCTTTAAGAAGTACATTCATTGGAAGCACCAACTTAATTTGTTTTCCAGCTCCAGCTGGAAGGAGGCTCCAACCCCCTATATTCTCAAGATACAACTTGAGGGAAGCTCCAACTCCCTAATTCTTTGGCTCCAACCAGAAGGAGGCTACAAACCCTGTGTTGTCTGGATACAGCCGGAAGATGGCTACAACCACCTATCCTTTCCCTGTCCAACCACCCTGAAGTATAAATGTAGACAACCTATCACTTATAAATCAACCACTACCACTGACACAGTGACTTTCAAAACTCTATCACTGTCACTTCCAACCTATGTCATTGTCACTGCACAACTCGGTTTCTATTACTGAAACAAATTTTCTTCAGATCTGCGACCTTTATGTTCTACAACTCATGGATAGTTGTTCCTTTATTTACTACAACTCACAGATGTTCGCACCTCTGTTTACTGCAACTCACAAAATAACACAATGCTCTACTAGTATCACTAATATTGTGTCTTTCACTCTGCCTGTGTCACTATATCAGCCTCATTCACTGTCTAATCTCTTTGTATCTTCTCACAAACTGGATGATCTGATAGAAAAGAATACTCATCCAATATCCAAGTAGATCTAACACAACCATGTACTAGGCTCATACATATGTCTCACTAGTCATGTGTCACATAAGAACATAATCCAAGTGGAAACCCTCACAATCAACCATACATCAAACCCTAATTTCTATACAACTTCAATTTGTCTTCATGTATTCATCAACACTCAACCAAAATGCCTCACACATACTTCAAAATCACAAGTATACCACAACAAAGTGTCCTATGGTGTGTGTGTTTAGAAACTGCCACCAAGTTCACCAGCAATGTATCTATATAGATCTGCCTCTCACAATGTATATCATATAGCTAACAATACATCAAGGATAAATGCACAATATCTCATGACCATACCCTAATCCATCACCAGAAACCAACTACAACAAGCATATAACATACCTTTGTATTCATGTAGGAGGTTCAGCTCTACTTTATCATTGTCACCCTTTCCTGTAGCGTATTCTCAGCACTGCAACTTGTCACTACTAATGAACTTGACCTTCTTCCTCTTCATATTGGTCTACAGATCCATGCCATGTCTTCAATAAGCTCGTGAATGTCCATGCTTTTTCCCACTGTAGCCCACAGATGTTTGCATCCTCCTAGTTCTGCAACTCGCAGATGTCCTATAGAAACCCTAGATTAGTAAACACAGTCTTGACCCTACATCTCTTGAACCTTCTCCTTTTGTTTAATTTCATTACCTCAGACTCACTACTTTAGATTTATCAATAGTACATGCCCATAACATTTCATAATAGAGATATTCAATTAAGCTCACTAGGTTCTAATGGGAGACCCTTTCTCTCTTATTTGTATTCTCCAAGTATCTTCCTTTAGGAGTTATCTCCTTATTGTTTTACCCAAATTCCCTCTTTTAGGGCTAACCCACTTTCAACTACTTTTCCCACTTGCAACCACTTTACCATAATTAGAAAACTCACAACTTCTTGTTGCAACTAATTTATTTTTAGTTATTTTCTTATTGCAACAACTTTACCCATGATTAACTCCTAGTTACAATCAATTTGACAAGTAAAATTCTTCTAGGAGCTTCTAGAACAATTGACTTCTTTGACCTTCTAGGGGCTTCTAGATAACTCATGAGGGTCCTCCAACTTCACACAGCCATATCTCCTCAACCGTGAGGAATTACGTGATGTACCACATATCACTGGAAATGGTATGACATGTACTATCCATCTATAATAGTATTACCTACAATTTCATTGATCTTCATGTCTTTATTCCTCATATAGACTTGGGTTCCTTAACCACACCTTTGGGAATACCAGAATTGCTTCAAGGGTTGACATCAATTACAACCAACCCAATTAATCAACAATCTCCCTCTTTGGAATTGATGACAACACTCTAATGAAACACTAAATTCATGGCTCCCATGCTCCCCCTGTGACCATCTCTCCCCCTAGAATCATACATCTACGCTTTCTCTCCATGCATCTGATTAATCTCTTCCCTTTTGACATCAATGGCAAAGGGTGACTTCCCTTCGGCATTTCTCCCCCTGAATGAACTCTCCTTGGGGTTGCTCCCCTTATCTGAATTGTCCTTTGTCCTCTTCATGGTGCTTCCTTTTGTAAATTTATGACATATAAGAAAAGTATTCAAAAATCATTGTGGGGCAAAAACTACTCCAAGTTTCTAGTGAAGATACTCAAAATATTCTCGTGGACGCAGTTTTGTAAAGATATTTGCAATCTTCTCTTTTGTCCCAACATACTCAAGTCTAATGTTCTTCTCTGCAACCTATTCCTGTAGAAAATAAAACTTGATCAAAATGTGCTTTGTCTTGGAGTGCATCACTGGATTCTTTTAGATATTGATAGCGCTTGTGTTATCACAAAATATCAGAATGGGCTCATCATACTCAAACTATATATCTTTCAATGTTTGTTTCATCCATAGGACCTGTGTACAACATTTTTTTGTTGCAATATACATTTTTTTCAGTTGTAAACAATGATATTAAAGATTGTTTCTTGCTTAGCCAAGATACCAAACACTCACCCAAGTAGAAAGTTTCTCCACTTGTACTTATTCGATCATCAATGCAACCCACCCAATCTGCATCTATGTAGGAAACAAGTGATAGATCCTTCCATTTTGGATACCATAATCCAAACTCTTATATACCCTTGAGATATCTGAATATCCTCTTTACTGCCAAAACATGTGATTCCTTTGGTGTTTCTTGAAATCATGCCACCTATCCAACTTCTTGCACCACATCTGGTCTGGAATTTGTCACATAAAGTAAGTTTCCAATCATTGACCTGTAATGCCTCTATTTTGTAGCCTTTTAATCATCATCTTTACTTAACTTGCAACTGGTTTGCATAGAAGTATTGACTCGTTTGCAATCTTCCATTATGAACCTCTTTAACATTTCTCTGATATCTTTGGTTTGAGAGATAGAAATTCCTTGGTTGCTTTGACATATCTAAATACCCAAAAATAAGAATAATTCTCGAAGCAATGACATTTTGACCTCAATATGCATATCCTTTGCAAATTTTTGGCTCATCCTGTCATCATCACTTCCAAATATAACATCATCAACATAGAATTCAATCAACAAAATACTATCTTGATTTACCTTGATGTAAAGGTTGTTGTATGCATTCCCTTTGTTGAACCCTTGTTGTTGTAAGTATTTTTCCAGTCTGGAATACCATGCTCTGGGGGATTGTTGGAGACCATACAAGGCCTTCTTCAACTTGCAAACATAATTTTCATTCCCTGACAACTGAAATCCTTCTAGTTTCTCAATGTAGACTTCTTCCTCTACATCCCTGTTTAAGAAAGTTGATTTCATGTCCATCTGAAACACTTTAATATTCTTGGAGCATGCATAAGCTACGATCAATCTGATTGCTTCCATTCTGGGAATTGGGGAAAAAAATTCTTCAAAGTCAATACCTTCAACCTGAGCATATCCTTTACATACTAGTATTGCTTTGTTGCTAGTAACTTGTCCATCTTTGTTCAACTTGTTTCTGAAGACCCACTTTGTACCGATCACATTCTTGTTCCTTGGTTTTGGAACAAATTTCCATGGGTCATTCTTCTCTATCTGATCTAACTCTTCATCCATGGCTTTGATCTAGAATTCATCCTTGTTGGATTCTTAAAAACTACTTGGCCCAATTTTGGATAGTAGTGCTAGGTGCAGCTCTTCTAGTGAACAAATTCTTCTTTTAGTTTCAACTCCTACATCTTTATTCCTGATGATCTGACCTACTGGATGATTCTTCTACACTCGTATGCTAGGTGTATTTGGAGGTACTTGAAGATATTATTCTTATTGTTCTTGTTTTGGTTGCTCTTCTTCTAGATGCTCTTCTTCTGGATGCTCTTCTTCATCTTCCTCTTCTGCTTCTTCCTCTTCCTTTACTTCTTTTTCATGAACCTATTCTATTGAATCCTTGCCTTATTTTATCTTACGTCCACCTATCTCATCAAACGTCACATTGATGCTTTCCATGATTTTGTTGAGCCTTCAATTGAAGCATTTGTATATTTTTATTGTGCTTGAGTACCCATCAAGTATGCCTTTGTCAACATAAGAATCAAACTTTCCCATTCTTCCATATTCTCTTTTGATGTAGCATTTGCTTCCAAAAACTCTGAAATGCTTCACATTCGTTGGTCTTCCTTTCCATAGCTCGTAGGGAGTTTTATCACGGTTGTTTCTGAGCATTCCTTTGTTTTGAATGTGAATTTTTGTATGCATTGCTTGTACCCAAAAGATGGTTGTCAACTTGGAATCCATTAACATAGTTCAATCCATTTCATGTACAGTCATTTTCTTCCTTTCAACAACTTCGTTTTGTTGTGGTGTCCTAGCAATGGATAATTTCCTCTTTATCACATGCTCACTGCAGAAGTCCATAAATTCCTTTGAAGTAAAATCTCCTTCATTGTCTAATATCAAACATTTGATTTTTGAATCTATTTCATTTTCAACCATCTCCTTGAACATCTTGAAGTTCTCGAATGCCTATGACTTCTTCCAGCGAAAACAAGTTGCAATCATTCTTGTATAGTCATCAACCAATATCATAAAGTACTGCTACCCTTTCAACCCCTTAGTTCTAGTTGGTCCAACCAGATAAGTATGCACAATTTCTAGTGTTTTTGTTGTGGAGTATTCCTTTGATTTGAACTTGGTATTGATTTGCTTTCCTTGTTGACAATGCTTGCATAATGTGTTTGTTGGCTTCATGATCTGGGGCATTTCTATGATTGCTTACTTTCTACTGACTTTGACAAGATTATCAAAATTTATGTGACCCATTCTTCTGTGCCATAACCAAACTTCATCTTCATTTCCTAAGAAACATTTTTCCTTTCCAATGTCATTTAGTACATATATGTTGCTTGTAGTTCTTACAGTTGTAGCCACCAACTTTCCTAAATCTTTTTTTCTTATCTTGAATTTTTTTGAATCAAACACAAGTTTGTGTCTCTGGTCACATAGATGGATTACACTCAGTAGAGTGTGTTTCATGTCTTCCACTAGTAGAACATTTTATGCCTTTGCATCCTTGCTTCCAATATTTATTGTGCCTCTTTTGATGATCCTAGATGAGTTATTATTCCCGAATGAGACTAATCCATCTCTTTCCTTCTTCAATGTCAAAAACTTGTCTGCAACACCTATAATATGCTTTGAACAAGCATTTTTAACATACCATCAACGTTTCTTGTGTTGAGATTGTAGAGAAAGTGCACATTCTTCATTGTTGTATTGATTATGCTTTCTTACCCATATTATTTGTGATTTATGTATGTGGATATTGTTATTTTGTTGTGATTCTCTTGGAGGAACTGCCATTCTACAGTCTTTGTCCATGTGTCCAAAGTTGTTTCACTTGTAGCATTCCACTTTGATACTCAAGGATTCAAACTTGTTGTAGCTTCTGCTCTGCATTTCAATAAGCTTTCTTGGATAAGCATTTCTTGTATATCCTTCATATTTGTTTTTGTTTATGTTGTTAGCTTTGCAATTCATAGCCTTGTGTCCAAAATTATTACATGAATAACATAATCCAATAAAAATTGTTTGATACTCGGTAGCTGGATATCTTCTGAAAGGTGTTGCTTTTATGAATCCTTCTTCTTCTTGAGATCTTTTTACTTCTAACTACTGGTGATTTTGAACTCTGAATATTCTTAGAGGTGGAGTATATCTGTGATATTCCTTTTGAAACTTCTTGTCTTCTTCCTTCTCAGTAGATCCTCTGACTATCTCTTGATAACTTCTTTGATTTGTTTCCTGATCTGTTGTTTTGGAGCTTGAGATTTTTTTTGTCTGGTTTTATCCAAGACCATATCTGTCATGATGTGACCTCTGAATGCTAATGATCTCATCCAAAAATTTGGAGCTATTATGCATGGTTTTCTTCTGAAGGTCTTTTCTCAATGTGACAATCTTTACTTCCAAAATTTCAATGATCATGTTTCTTTCTTCTAATTGTTCTCTAAGTGCTTCTTCAATTCTCTTGTCTTGTTCTACTTGGATTTTTAATTTAGTGGTCATTTTCTCTAGTTCTTCAGGGTTGGAATTATGAACTCCTTCTTTTCTTTTTAGTTATGCCTGAAGTGATTTGTTTTTCTTCTTTTCCCTTTTTATAACTTATATGGCACTCAACAATTCTTCTTTGTAATCAAATTCTACCTCTTCATATTGTTCTTAAGAGCCTTCTTCATCGGAGTCTTATAATGCCATGAAAAATACCCTTTATGTATCACTATCGTTTACTTCATCTTCGTCTGATGAGGAACTGTCTTATTTAGTGCAAAAGCTTTTCTTGAAGAAAAAAAATGTTTCTTTTGTCTTTTTGTCTTTTTTTCCTTTTAAGGCCATCTTCTTCATTTATTTTATTTTTCTTGTGGGGACATTTATTAGAAAAATGACCAATACCATCACAATTAAAACAAATCAATGGAATCTTACCTTTATATTTGTTGGTTCCCTTTTTCATCCTTCTAATGAAGTTGGCTACTTCTTCATCGTCTTCTGAGACATCACTATTGCTACTATCTGACTTTTCCTTTTTCTTTCCCTTTTGCTTTATCTTCTTAGATTCCTTGAATGCTTCTTCCTTTTTAACTGTATTTTCTTGCTCTGTCCTCATCTGATAAGTTGTGAGTGTCACGTGCAACTCATCCATGGTCATTGTAGCTAGGTCCACTCTCTCTTCTAGTTTTGAAATCTTTGAATCAAATCTCATTGGTAGGGATATTAATACCTTTTTGACAACAACCTATTCCTTTATATTGTATCCCAAACCTTTGATACTATTTACTACTTCATCAACTCGCAGAAAGTAGGTTGCTATGTCTTCATCTTCATTCATCTTCAATTGTTCGAACGTTTCTCTGAAAATTTGAAGTTTAGCTTCCTTGACTTTCTCATCTCCTTCATATATATTCTTCAATTTGTCCCATATTTATTTCATGGAATCACAATGCATAACCTTGGTGTATATTGATTTAGTCGGACCATTCAGGAGTGCACTTCTGTCTCTTGAAATATTTTCTTCAAGTTTATTTCCATCTTTATCTGTTGGAGGAGTGGTTGGTGCTTTGTATCCATCTATTATTGATCGCCAAACATCATATCCTAGTGATTTTATGTGTGTATTCATTATTCTGCTCCATAATGCATAATCTTCACCATCAAACTACGACATCCCAATCTTGGAGTAATCCATGATCTCCTTCCAGTGGTTAAACTTCCTTTTGAAGGACCTGCTCTGATACCAATTGTTGGATTACTGAAAGGGGGGGTGAATAAGTAATAGTGATTTTTCTTCTTTTTAACCACAGTGTATATAAATGTTTTTAACTTTATGATCAGTTTACCAATATCATTCAATAAGTCCAAAATAAATAAACCATGAACAATGAGCAATCATACACATACAAAGTACACTAGTATTTTTACGTGGAAACCCAATGCGAGAGAAAACCATGAAATGCCTTTTCTTATATGTCTTTAAGAAGTACATTCATTAGAAGCACCAACTTCCATTGTTTTCAAGCTCCGGTTGGAAGGAGGCTCTAAACCCCTGGATTCTTAGGCTACAACCTGAGGGAAGCTCCAACTCCCCAATTCTCTGGCTCCAACCAGAAGGAGGCTACAACCCCCTATGTTCTTCGGCTACAACCAGAAGGTGGCTACAACCACCTATCCTTGCCCCATCCAACCACCCTGAAGTATAAATGTAGGTAACCTTTCACTGATACTGAATCAACCATTTCCACTGACACTATCACTACCAAAACTATGTTACTGTCACTGCCAACCTCTGTCACTATCACTACACAACTATGTTTATGTTACTATCACAAATTTTATTCAAATATGCGACCTTTCTATTCTGCAACTTGTGGATATCTTCACCTTTCTTTACTACAACTTGTGGATGTCTGTGCATCTGTTTGTTGCAACTCATGAACTATCATAGTGCTATGCTAGTATCACTAATATTTTCTCTATCACTCTGCCTATGTCATTGTCTTAGTCTCATTCATTGTTTGATATGTTTGTATCTTCTCACAAACTGGTTGTTATGATAGAAAAGAATATGCATCCAATATCCAAGTAGATCTAACACAACCATGTATTAGATTCATACATATGTCTCACTAGTCATGTGTCACATAAGAACATAAACCAAGTGGAAACCCTCACATAAACCATACATCAAACCCTAACTTCTATACAACTTCAATTTGTATTCATGTGTTCATCAACACTTCTCAACCAAAATGCCTCACACATACTTCAAAATCACAAGTATACCACAAAATAGTGTCCTATGGTGTGTGTGTTTAGTAACTACCAACAAGTTCACCAACAATGTATCTTTGTAGATCTACCTCTCACAGTGTATATCATATAGCTAACAATCCCTCAAGGATAAATGCACAATCTCCCATGACCATACCCTAAGCCATCACCAAAAACCAACTACAACAAGCATATAGTATACCTCTTTATTCCTATAGGAGGTTCTGTTGTACTAGATCACTGTCACCCTTTCATGTAGATTCTTATCAGTACTCCAACTTGTCACTACTAATAAACTTGATAGTCTACCTCTTCATCTTGGTCTAAATATATGTTCTCTATCTTGAATAAGCTCGCGGATGTCCGTGATTTGTCCCACTTTGGCCCACAGATGTCTGCATCTTGCTAGTTCTGCAACTTGTGGATGTCTTCTAGAAACCATAGATTAGTAAACACAGTCTCGACCCTACAACTCCTGAACCTTATGTTGGAAGATTGGTTGTTGTCATTGATGTCAACCTTAGTCATGGGTTTTGGACCACAAGATTGATGAAGGTATTTGGACATGAAGGACAATGCACATGCAGATACAACACCCATGGATGGATATCATACATCATGTTGTTTCCATTGGTATGTGGCATGTCACTTGGATCCTCATGGTTGAGGAGAAATGAATTTTTGAAGATGATAAAGTGAATTGAAGAAGGAAGTACATGTAGGCCCTAAAGATAATTAAAGAAAAGAATTACAAAATAAGAAAGTGTCAGGTCGACCCTAATGTTAAAATGAAGTGATATAAATGGTACAAATAAATATCATTATACATTCATTTGATACACAAGTCGAATTTCAGAGGAAATCAAAAGAAAATAAGGTTGGATTTCAAGGGAGGATGAAGTCTTTTGGTGATGTGTTCTAAGGTATGTTATTTTTAGGTCATTTTACCATTTTCGCTATAACGTTTTTTCTAGAACGATTCAGATGGTGAAATTTCTATGGTATTGAGAATACATATCAAGGTACCTGTGGTAAAAGTTTCAGCTCTTTATTCACTATAATTATGGAGATACACTTTGTGGAAGATAGGGTTTTTTACCAGTCCTGAAGCTAGTCAATAAACAGGTGTTCTGGGTAAAAAAGTCATAACTTATTCATAGAGAATCCAAATGAAGTGGGACAAATTTCATTGGAAATATTACGGACTTTAATTCATTGTGTGTGAGTTTCTGAATCTAATGTTAAATATTGAGCACGGGGCATTCTGTGCAAGTTCGGTCTCCTGAATAAACCAGAATTGAACAAGGTCTACCATTCTCTCTATAACTTCTTTTTGGTGAGGATTCAAGGAGTGAAACTTGGAGAAGTTTCAAAAAATAAATTGAGTAATATTATTTACAAGATCAAAGTATTCCAAGAATTGAAGAATTGCAAAAATTGAAGAAGTCTTAGGAAGCATTATCAGATTCTATGTGATGGTTTTTTGATGATGATGATTTAATGTAAAGTGTTATTATCTCTCATATATTCTTGGGTGGAAGGAAGGGGAAAGGATGGAGAGTTCAACTCTCTCTTGATATTGGAGAATTGTATCTTCCTCTTGGAGGTTTATCCCTCCCTTTACAATTGGAAGTTGTAGCTACCTTTGGAATTTATTACTTCCCTTGAACAATAACTATTGATTATTTATCATATATTGTGCATGGTGTATTGTGGTGTATTGGTGTAATTCTTATACTACTATTCATTTATCATTGGATATAATTGAATGGTTTAAGTATAAGTTGAAAAAGGTTTTAAATTGTACTTGATACTGATTCACCCCCCTCTCAGTATCAACAATTGGTATCAGAGCAGGTTACCTTCAGTACAGTTTAACCACTGGA